>CAUYLG010054946.1:0-74878 GCA_963573385.1 Cacajao melanocephalus
GTTTTAAAAGTGACCACATCATTGGAAGTAAATCACTCCTCAGCAATTACATAGCATTTCATAGGTTTAAATAAAATATTGGTTGGCTGCTTGTTTGTTATTTTCATCCCTTCTTCCTTCCTGTCTCCATTGTTAAGCACAGTTATTGGCATAAAAGAGGTTTTTAATACCCATTTTTAGACTGCATTCTAGCCCAGGCAATAGAACAAGAATCCCATTCTCTCTCCCTCTTTCTCTTCCTCTTTCTTTCTCTCTTACATTCTTCTTTCTTTCTTTCTTTCTTTCTTTCTTTCTTTCTTTCTTTCTTTCTTTCTTTCTTTCCTTTCTTTCTTTCCTTCCTTCCTTCCTTTCCTTCCTTCCTTCCCTTCCTTCCTTCCTTTCTTCCTTCCTTCCTTTCTCTCTCTTTTACTTTCTTTCAAAAAAAAAATTGTAGTTTGTTCCCAATTAGCAGAATAGTCCTTCTGAAGTGCTTAGAATTAATCAAAAGATTAATCGTACCTGTTTATTTCCTCTATCAAATATAGAAAAATCTGTGTTACCCTCTGCTAAGGTGTTACTCTCTGTTAACATGTACGAATTACTTCTCAGTACAAAGATCTGATTTCCTTAAACTGACTCATCAAAAGGAGTTGATAAGGGTAGAGTCCAAATCAGGATTTCTTCATTTCAGGTAGTTCAAATGCCAAGTTTATATTTCCCCAGTCTGCCTTTTTCCCGCTTCTCTCTTGGGGTGGAATAAAATGGCCCTTTTCTGTTTTTCTGTTTTTTAATTTTCATATCACACCAGATAGTTTTTAGGACTGCTCAGAGTCAGCTGGATTAGTGAATGGAATATTTAAAGAGATAGAACTAGAACAAAAGTTGAGGTTGGGTGCACTGGCTCGTGCCTGTAATCCCCGTGCTTTAGGAGGATGAGGCAGGAAAATCACTTGAGGCCAGGAATTCAATACCACTGGGCAACATAGTGAGATCCTGCTGCTACAAAAATTAAAACCAAACAGACAAAAAGATTAGCCATACATGGTGGTGCATGCCTGTAGTCCTAGCTACTCAGGAGGCTGAGGTGGGAGGATTGCTTGAGCCCAGGAGTTTGAGGTTGCAGTGATCATGTCACTGCACTCCAGCCAGGGCAACAGAGTGAGATTAGATAGGTAGATAGTTAGATAGATAGACAGATAGATAGATGAGAGAGAGAGAACAAGAACTTAATTGCTTTTTAAAATACAGGTTTCATCTATTTCTTTCTCTCTCTTCATCTTAGCGTGTAAGATATTTGAAGACAGGGCCCCAGCGTTATTTTGTCTTTCACAAGTAAACATCGTTCTGATGGTGAAAGTACTTTGCTGAAGTGACTCAACTCTGGAATTCTGAGTCATCCTTCATTTGGTCCAAGCAGAAAAGGCCTCAGTAAATACTAAAGTACAGCAAGCTGTTAAGCCCTTGATAAATCTACTCATAATTTGTTTGCCTCTTGATCAAAATGTTCCCTTTTAAGAGGAATTTTAAAAGTTTTAGAAGTCTAATTGTATGTTTCTTTACTTTTATGCAGAAAACATCTCCTGCAAAGATCTGTAGGTAAGTTTACTGTCCTCTCCACAAAAAGCCCTAATGTAAGATTTAACCTAATTTCAGCTTGGATGATTAACTGTTGAAGATTCATACTGTGGAAGGTGGCAGAATAATTTATTATAATCATTCATATATCTCTAATTTGTGTCTTAGTCTAAAGTTTCCTGTGTTTTTCTTTTTTTTTCTGAAATATTTTATTCCTCAAGAGAAAACATCAGAACCAACCTGGGCTAGATTTCAGTCATTGATGCCCAAAACCTTGCTAATAGTTGTGTAATACTGATGGAGAATGAAAATGAGAAACATGGAAATGACTTCAAAATTTAAAAATAACATTGGCAGTCTATTTGGTCTTTAATATTTTCCATGGCGGAAGAAGCACCAGCCTGTGAGTCCTGGGATCTGAACTGCAGTCCTGGGCCACAGCAGGGTGATCACGGGCAGCTTTCCTCGTCCTCTGTGCCTCAGTTTCCTCAGCTGGAGCGTAAACCCAGGCTGTTCTCTCCTACAGACCCTGGTGCCTGCAGCATTGGAGTTCTAACCTGGGTGCCTTGCATCTGACTGCTTCACGCTTCCTCTGCAGGCCAAGCAGCTCAGTCCTGGAGACAGAAAACCAACAGAGGTGCTTTGATAGATGGATTTAGGATTTCTGCTGCAGATATTTCTGGGCTTTCATCCAATCCCCCACCCTCCTTTTATTCCTTTATTACAGGTTGCACCTTGAAAGAACAAGACAAAACCAAACTTCAGGACTGACCCTCCTGTTTAAAAGGAGATTAGCAGGTGTCAAAGAGAGGCAGTAAAACTCATAATACCTGATTCAATCAGGTACTGCTTGGGAGGGAAGGCAGGCAGCTGTCTCACACTTAGGTATCCCTCGTCTTCCCCAACCCCAAGAGGTTGTCTGTTTGGGGGGATCTCTGATGCCCCTTCTCCATGGATGGGGAAGCATCCTCTATTCTGTAAAGCCTTTAACTATAGGTAGACACCAAACCCATCAGGATTCTCTTCTCTTCCCACCCTAAAACCTGTCTTTTCCTAGGCAGGCCCAAGAAGCTCCCCTGACAGTCTTCCCTCCTCTTACCCCACTTTTGCCTTGGATTCTTCTCTAGATCATTTGTGTGTTGGGGTACCTTGAAAGTCAGCAAGGCTATAGGAGTGGGCGGGCTGGGGTAGAGAAGTGTACTGAGCCTCAGGCTGCCACATGTTGTCCTGACCTTCCCAAGGCTGTGGGGCCCCAGCTCTGACAGCCCTCCTGCCCTTGGCCCAGCTGGTCAGTCTGGTCCGTTGGGTACAGTGGACAACTACACATGGTTACAGCAATGAGGACCGTCAGAATTGATCAGCATCCCTGTTTTCAGTAGACTAAGATTACATACATCAAGTTGTGTTACATATATATGTTTATGTGTGCATATAAAAAACATGTAGTCTCTATGTAGAATGCAGAATATACGTTGGTAGGAGATGACATATGGCAAAGTTCCCTGAGAGTGAAAACATTGCATTCGGTGCTGTCTTTCATGCCTTTGACCTTTTGCTGTTTGTTGCCTGATGGAATAGTCAGTAGTCAAGGAGCACTATATATATGTTGCCTCTACAAAATGGGAAGAGGAGAGAGACTAAGTGATAATTTGGGTTTTGTGCTTTCTGGCGCCTTCTTTTATGAAGAGAGGGTGGGGAAAGCTAGAGGCAGGAGCTTTTGGCATATGAAACTCAGAAGGAATAGGCCGTAAACCAGGGATTACTGAACCAGCTCCAAGTTGACTTTCTAATGAGTGAGGATCGCTTCCTGCAAATGTCTGGGTTTGGCAGTGTTACTTTTTGTGCAAAAATTTTTGAAAATTGCTTTATTGTGGAAATTTCTAAATACATATCAAAGTAAGCAGAATAATGTAATGAATGAAGTCTTGTGCACCCAATTCCCAGCTTTAGCCATTTTCAGCTTTTGGCCCCACCCACTGCCTTGCTTCAGTATTTATTCCAGGCATTTTAGTATTTCATCTGTGAATATTTTAGTATGTATAAGAGATTTTTCTAATCAAATGTTTTACAGGGGGAAATTTAAACCTACAGAAAGGTAGCAAGAATATTCCAGTGAAGTCCCATGTATTCTTCACCTAGATTCACCCATTGGTAACATTTTTGCATTTGCTTTCTTGCTATCTCAGTGTGTGTACACACGCACACACACACACACACACACACACACACATAAATATCACATTAAATATATGATAATGTAGGTATTATTCTTGCTCTTATTTTTTCTGAATTGTTTGAGAATAAGTTGTAGAGGTCATGAATCTACTCCTAAATACCTCAAACTGTGTCTCCTAAATACAATCCCTTAGATACCCAAAGTGTAATCATTGAATGTAGAAAATAACATCTGATCTGATATTGTTATTTAGTATTGAATCCATGTTCAAATTTTGCCAGTTATCACAATAGTATCTTTTTTTTTTTTGGAATTGGAGTCCCACTCTGGCATCCAGTCTGGAGTGCAGTGGTGCCATCTTGGTACTATGCAACCTCTGTCTCCCAGGTCCAAGTGATTCTCCTGCCTCAGCCTCCTGAGTAGCTGGATCTATAGGCATGTGCCACCACTCCTAGCTAATTTTTGTGTTTTTAGTAGAAATGGGGTTTCACCATATTGGCCAGGCTGGGCTCGAACTCCCGAACTCAAGTGATCTGCCAGCTCTGGTCTCCCAAAGTGCTAGGATTACAGGTGTGAGCCACTGCACTGGCACAATATTATCTATCATTTTTTTTCCCCTGACGATGTCTAGGCCAGGCGTGGTGACATGGAGAAACCCTATCTCTACTAAAAATACAAAATTAGCTGGGCATGGTGATGTATGCCTGTAATCCCAGCTACTCAGGAGGCTGAGGCAAGAGGCGGAGGTTGCAGTGAGCTGAGATCATACCACTGGACTCCAGTCTGGGCAACAAGAGCGAAACTCCATCTCAAAAAAAAAAAAGATGTTATGTCTCTTTTGTACCCTTTAATCTGGAACAGTTCCTCAGCTTTTTATTATCTTTCATTGCCTTCACATTTCTGAATAGGGGAGGCCTGTTGTTTTGTGAACTGTCCCTAAATTTGGTTTGTCTCAGTGTCTCCTCATGGTTGAAGCCACACTCCACATGTTGGGCAGGAATACCACCCAAGTGATGTTGTATCCTTCTGAGTGTTATATCAAGAGGCACACAATGTGGATCTGCCTCATTACTGGTGGTAGTAAGTTTGATCGTTTGGTTGTGGGGGTGCACAAAGGATTTTAATGTGATTTCCGTAGTGTTTTCATTTTTGAAATTGGCATATTTGTGGTCTGATTCCCCAGTTTTTCACTTATATATTTTTGGGGATCTGCAGTTGAAAAAAACGCTTGTTTTATTAGATGTTTCACAGGTACACTATTTTCCTCGAGTGAGCCAGCTGTGGTTTTGCAGATGTCCTATAAATGCCCAGCTCTGGGAAATGGCTAGCTGAGGTCCAGAAAAGGAAATGTCTGCTTATGAGTAGAGCACATAATTGAAAACTACACTGGTATCAGGTTCACAGAGGAGGGACAGAGGAACCAAGCTGTTCTCGCAGGATCTGTGGCTCATCCACACTCCAGAGGATGCGTCTTCACCTCCACCCCGTTGGGGAAACCTTTGATGTTGAAAGGTGAAGCTGCAGTATTTTATCTTCCTCTCCACAGTGCCCTCTTCCTCCTGGCCGCAGCAGGATGCCTTCCCTTCAATGACTCCCAGGTAAGTCCAGGTGAACTCATTTTGCCTTCAAAGTGTCTTTTATTCTCTGAAGCCTGGGTGTTGACCAGAATTTCCTAGTCCTTCCTTGTAGAAGCAGGGTAACCTGGCCTATGTAGAAGCATTCTAAAGCTTTCAGGCTGGATAGCTTTGGGCCCAGGCAGCACCTTCTCCCCAGGCCTTTGCCTTCTCCCCAAGGCTGCAGGCATCGTGGTCGCAGAGCTCTGGCCCCTGGGCACTGTGGTGCCTGCCATCTGTCCTCTGTCCCTGCCTGGTGAACCTGCAAGCCAACGCCCAAGTTACCCCAGCCTCAGGCATGGAGGTAAAATTGACTTCCTCTCCTCCCAAGGGCCTCATCTCCTGCAAAGTGATTTTTTGTTTTTGTTTTGTTTTGTTTTGAGACAGAGTCTCACTCTGTTGCCCAGGCTGGAGTACAGTGGCGAGATCTCAGCTCACTGCAACCTCCACCCTCCGGGTTCCAGCGATTCTCCTGCCTCAGCCTCCCGAGTAGCTAGGATTACAGGCGCCCGCCACCAAGCGTGGCTAATTTTCTGTATTTTTTTTTTTTCTGAGACGGAGTTCCGCTCTTGTTGTCCAGGCTGGAGTGCAATGGTGTGATCTTGGCTCACCACAACCTCCACCTCCCAGGTTCAAACAATTTTGCCTCTGCCTCCCGAATAGCCAGGATTACAGGCATGAGCCACAGTGCCCAGCTAATTTCATATTTTTAGTAAAGACGGGGTTTCTCCATGTTGGTCAGGCTGGTCTTGAACTCCTGACTTCAGGTGATCCACCTGCCTCAGCCTCCCAAAGTGCTGGGTTTACAGGCATGAGCCACCGCAGCCAGCCTAATTTTTTGTATTTTAAGTAGAGACGAGGTTTTGCAATGTTGGCCAGGCTGGTCTTAAACTCCTGACCTTAAGTGATTCGCCTGCCTCAGCCTCCAAAGGTGCTGGTATTACAGGCATGAGCCACTGCGCCTGGCCTGCAGAGTGATTTTTATTTTATTATCCTGTGCTAAAGTTGAGTTTTCTTTATGAGGTGTTCAGGACTCACCCTCACCCCCAGTAGTCATCTTATTTCTGGGTTTCCTTTCTTTCTTTTTTTCTCCTTCCTTTTCTCCCCCAGCATTATTAGGTCCCCATCAAGTGTCAGGCCCTGAGCCAGGCTCTGGGGACACAAAGAGGAAAATTAATCTTTGCTCAGGCACAAGTCAACTCAATTTGGAGCAAAGGGGAGGGAAACAGTAAACAGATCATTATCACACAGGGAGGCCAGGGGTACAGGAGGCTGTGAAGCACCTAAGAAGACATGGGGCCTCGGGAAGTAGGAGTAGCCACAATGACAGGGGCCTGCTATGTGCCAGGCTCTGTACCAGTGCTTTCCGTGCCTTATGTTATTTAAAATCTCGTAACATTTCTGTAAGGGTGGGAGCATTATTATCTCCATTTCATAGCATAGAATAAGGAGGCCCAAAAGGTCACCAGCTAACAAATAAGTGGGGATTTTAGAATTTATCCCAGATCTCTCTGATGTTAGAGCCAGACTCTGCTTGCAGGACTTAAATCTGGAAGAATGAGGAGGAGTTAGCCAGGAGAAGAAAGCAGATGAGGGCAGTCCTGGAGTATCATGAGTATCCTGTGAGCCAGCCTCATTGAACTCCTGCTATGTGTCTACCCCTGTTCTAATTCCTGCCTCCCTGGAATGTACAATCTAGGAGAGGGGCGGGCAGGGGGAGATAGAGACAGATAAATGAATAAGGAAAAAATAAATAGGATGTGTCCTATGATGCTAAGTCCCGTGGAGAATAATAAGGGAAGAAGTAGAGGGTCCCCTCAGCTGAGTTGGAGGGGGCAGCAGTCATGCTTATTAAATGCAAGTTATCCTTGTTCAGGGACAGCAGGGGGCCGTACATACAACCAGAGGGGTGGATGGGGGCTTGTCACAGAGGTCTTAGGGTGTCATGAGTTTGGACTTGAACACAATGTGATGGCAATGTGGGGCATGGGGTGTTGAGGCAGAGTCCTGTTAGGAAGATGCTGTGGGCAACTGGGTGAGGAACAAGAGGGAACCGAGGAACTGACGTAAGGCCCCGAGAGTCCTGTTTTGGGACCCTCACTTGGCACTGCATTGGTGACAGGGTTTCTGATGGCCACACTGGATCCTGTTTGCCTGTACTTATAACCATTTTTTCTTTTTTTAATTCTGTGTTCTAGTTTGATCCAGATGGATATTTTTGGGCTCTAATTCACTTATTCTGTGTAGGTAAGTTTTAAAAGAATGCTTATGTAGGGCTGAGCATGGTGGCTCTTACCTGTAATCCCAGCACTTTAGGAGGCCAAGGCAGGCAGATGCCTTGGGCCCAGGAATTGGAGACCAGCCTGGGCAACCTTGAGAAACCCCATCTCTACAAAAAAATACAAAAATTAACCAGGCATGTTGGCACATGCCTGTTGTCCCAGCTGCTCAGGAGGTTGAGATGGGAGGATCACCTGAACCCAGGGAGGTTGAGGCAGCGGGAGCCATGATCATGCCTCCACACTCCAGCCTGCGCAAAACAGTGAAACCCTGTAAAAAAAAAAAAAAAAAAAAGGGAGGGAGGGTGAGAGGAAGGGAGGGAGGCTTACTTGAATAATTGAGGTTTTTTGGTATATCCACTTTTTGGTGACCTTGGACAATAGGAAAATTAAATCCAAAGTGTGAAGTTTAAAATTAAATGGGCATTTTCTGGATTGGTTTTCTATTTTCAAGTTTTCCTTCCAATGTTTCAATTTACAATATACTTTCCTCTTTTTCATGACAAATATGAACTAACTCTCCGTGGCTTGGGGTTTTGCCTGCTCAGGTCAACTTTTGGAATGCTGATTGGTCTTCTCTAAAAACGGTGGGAAGATATCCAGAAGTTCATGTCAAAAACATTTTCTTTCAGTAATTTACCAAAAAAATTTAAGTTGGTCAAATAAAAAGGCCATCTGATTTTATTACAAATTATATGTTCCGTGTTGCTTGTCTGTAGTCTTAGGGGGAAAAGCAGTGCCCTGTTAACACAGCTCAGAAGTTTTCAGAAATCCAGCAGTGTTTCTCTTTTCATGTGCATCATGTCAAGGAAGTAAAACCTTCCCGTTAATGGTGTCCTTCATTGATCATGACGCTTTCCATGCCCAGCACTCTGGGGACCACTGGAAGGACGGACTGCGTTATCATAGAGGATTATCGAATTTGCACCCTTGAAACCTTCCAAATGTTGATGGTCTTCTGTCAGCTGGGTGTGACCCTTGTAGGGAAAAGGACCAGCAGTCATGCCTTTGGGGGCCTTTATCCATGTGGATTTTCCGTTACCCTGGACATGCCAGGAGCTCCTTGAGCAGAATGCCATAACCAGTGACATGTTTTATTTCATTTTCAGGGGCTTATAAAATACTACAGAAGTTTCAGAAACCCAGTGCATTAAGGTAAACTCCTTTTTTTTTTTTTTTTTTTTTGAGATGAAGTTTCGCTCTTGTTGCCCAGGCTGGAGTGCAATGATGTAATCTCGGCTCACTGTAACCTCCGCCTCCTGGGTTCAAGTGATTCTCCTGTTTCAGCCTCCCCAGTAGCTGGGATTACAGGCATGCTCCACCATGCTTGGCACATTTTCTATTTTTAGTGGAGACGGGGTTTCTCCAATGTTGGTCAGGCTGGTCTCGAACTCCTGACCTCAGATGATCCGCCCGCCTCGGCCTCCCAAAGTGTTGGAATTACAGGCGTGAGCCAACGCACCCAGCCGAGGTAAACTCTTAATGTTTGGTGAGCTGTGATTGGGTTAAAGGAAAGGGGTGAGACTTGTGGTATCATGAGATTTTTCCATTCAGCCAGAGACTCTGCAGGCCTGGGTTGCGGCAAGGGCAGGGGACTTAGCCCTTGAAGCTGTCCCTCTTCTTGCTGTTTGGGTCACTCCAGGCTGAGTCCACCAATACCTGGAACGTGTCTTCCTTTAGCCGTGTGTGAAGAGGCATGGAAGTCTCAGTCTCCTTCCTTCAGGGGCACCACTTAGATGACATGTAAAATGAAATGTATGTGGCCAGCTGCTTTGGGTGCCAATCAGCTGCATCTAGTACAGAGTGACAGTACTTCTTCTTGTTTCCCCAGCCCTGTTCTAACTTTAGACCCAGAAGTCTCTCCACTTACTGGCTCCATTCTTGGGTAAAATGCGGCCTTTGTTGCAGGCAGTCAATGGAGCAGCCTTGGTGAATGTAAATGAGAAAAGATAAGACTTCAGGCCTGGAGCCACGAGGCCAGTGCCCCTAGACCGGCCAGCTGGCCTCTGGGTTTTGAGGCCTGCTGAAGGCCTAAAGAGGGAAGATCCGAAGGGAGTGACTCCTGAGAGAAGGTCATCCACTTTGAGAATGTGGGGCTTTCACTCCCTGGAGCACCTTTTTTTCTTTTAATAAAGTGTTTTTGTAGCAAGAAGCCAGTAGAGTTGCCAGGTGAAATACAGGATGCCTGGTTGCATTTGAATTTCAGATAAACCTCGAATAATTTTTGTAATATTCGGAACATACAGTACTTACTCGAAAACATTACTTTTTATCTGAAGTTCAAATGTATTTGATTGCCCTGTATTTTTACTTGTTAAACATGGTAGCCACAGAAGCCAGTCCAGTGGCCTAAGATAGTTGACATTACTTTGAAAGTGACAGATGTACACATGGGAAACAGTTGGCCTCAGGTGAAAATATGTGTGATTTTAAATGAACTAGGAACTGGTTTTGAATATTAAATACTTTTCATTCTATTTATGGATAATTTACAAAAGTAGTAACTAAAATAGGATTTATTTATAGAAGGTAATGATTATTTTATGTATTTAGAATAGTTCTGCTATTTCATTTAACTTTTTTTTTCTCTCTCATTCCTTAGTGATATTGACCAGCAATACTTAAACTATATATTCAGGTAAAATTCATTTACATTTTTAAAGAAGCATTCATATCCTTTTAGGGCTAATGGATTCTTATTTTTCAATAATATTTTGATTGAAGAGTTCTGAGCCAATGTGCCTGCCAGGAAGACAAGTTACGAAATTTGTGAGATGACTAGAATTGAGGAAACCAAATAGTAGTCCTGCCTTTAGACCAAGCAAGAGGGGCCTCTATCAGGCTCTTAACTTCAGAGGGCCACATCCCTCCTCCTGGGCGTGGCATCTGTGATGCTAAGGGACATTTCTTGCTTTTGGATATATCCTTGAATCCCCAACCTGTGTCCCTCAGCTCGATTCCCGGTCTGTCTTCCCAACTCATTCCCAAGTCCAAGGGGTGTCCAAAGAGAGGCTGCCGGTGGGCAGGCATGTAGCTGGAGGTGACCTTGCAGGCTCAGGTGTCCACACACATGTGTGAGGCCCTGGGGCTGCAGGATGGAGCCTGGGATGGAAAGAAAAGGGGGGCACTGGCAACCGGGAGTCAGAGGCTGCCCTGGGCTGCTGCACTTTGACATGCAGCACCAGGGAGCCCAAGAATTCTACATTTTCATCTAGACTTTCAGGTTACTTTGAAGGTATATTTGTTAAGGTAGGATGAAGTTTGAGGCTTGATTCATAACTTTTAAATATGGTATGTGGACTTCTGTTTGTACCCTTGTCCCAAGCCAAGCAGAGAATGAGCCTGCTTACTAGAACAGCATGATATGCCTCTTTTATATTAGTATAATCTCTTCATTGTAATTTACATGTAATTTATAATCTTAGAACTATAAGGGGTTTCCACATTGAGAGGCTGAGGCAGGAGGATCGCTTGAGCCCCAGAGTTGAAGGTTACAGTGAGTTATGATCACACCACTGCACTTCAGCCTAGGCGACAGAGGGAGATCTTGTCTCAAAAAAAAAAAGTATACACGGCTTCAAGTTACATTTTTCTTCAAACAAACATAGTCTCACCACAGTACACCTAGAGGTGATTAATTGCAGTTCAGAAAACTTACTGAGTACCTGCCACATGATGCCTGGTACTGCTAGGGATCCAAAGATGAATAAAATATGGTTCTTGCCCCCAAGGAGGTCACAGTGTAGCCTGCCATAAAGGGGAAAGGATGAAAAGAGAATGAAGAGGAGTTTTCTTTGATGTGAGCCCCATTCATCCTTGACACCCTCCCATTGCCCTCTCTGGAAACCCCTCCCGTCCTGCAGCACCCCTCTGCCGTGCCTTCACACTGCTGAACCCTGCTGTGGGGGGCCCAGTCTCCCACCCTCTGCAACCTCTCTATCAAAACTCATGCCATCCAGGCAGCCTATCAAGTTAGAGGTTAGGAATAAAACACGTTGTCTGAGTATCAGAGGGAATTTTTTTTCCCAAGTGCTGAATGGCCTGCTTTGGTAGGCGTTAGGAGTGGCTTAACACTATATTTGCAAAATTCAAACAAGGATTAAAGGACCAACTCCTTCACTTAATTATTTTTTATAGTTATCTCCTAATCTTTTATTTGAGATTACCCTTTGGGGTGATTCTGATGATGGGATTTGGGGACATGACAGGCTCTGGGAGATGTTTTGGGATGGCAAGAGGCCCCTCATATCCTGCCATAAGAGTGATCACTTCTGCTCCTGAAGTTATAACCACAAAGGGATTCTGGGAGGTAAAATAATGGAGTATGTACAGGGTATGTGTTTTCCAAAGAAAGGCGAGATGGCAAGCAAAGACAGAGCCCATGCAAAGCGCTAATCATCGTGACGTCTCCAATCTTGTTTATAGCTACATGCAGCGCTCTCTTACAAACCTACAACTTCTCAATGGCTGGATGCGTGGCTCTTCCCGTTGGCTTTCTCCCAAACCTCCTGTCTAGCCTCTGCTAGCCACTCTGCTGCTGCCCTGGGGCCATCAGAGAACCTGAGCTTTATAGGAAAAACAAAGGAAGGGCGCAAGAAACACAGAAATGGCATGGGGAGATAACCCCCAGAGCAGGTGGGGCTCCCAGTGGTTTCTGTGCTCACAGCCGTCTTCCTCCACACTGCCTAGGATGTCACCACCAACTGGGGATTCCTTGTGGTGGTTCCCAATCCTGGTGCACTTTAGAACCACTGGGGGGCCATAACAAAATACAACAACTGATGCCTGCTCCTCAGAGATTCCGATATCAGCCAGGATGCTGGGCTATTCTGATATGCAGCCAGGATTTAGAACCAGAGTAGGCCATCCAGCACTTTAAAAAATTCCCTCCCATACTTAGATAACATGTTTTATTCCTAATGTCTAACTTGATTGGCTGCCTGAGTGGCATGAGTTTTGATAGAAGAGGTTGCAGAGGGTGGGGAGCCCCCCAAGTGGGGTTTGGCATCGTGAAGGCACTGCAGAGGGGCGTGGGGGGATGGGAGGGGTTTCTAGAGAGGGTGATGGGAGAGTGCCAAGGATGAATGGGGCTCACATCAAAGGAACACTCCTTTTGATTCTCTTTTCATCCCTTCCCCTCTGTGGCACCTATTGAAAATCAGTAAAGGTCGTTTTCAACCACATGGTGGATGGGCTGGATCAATTGTGGGCTAGCCTCTTGGAAATTTAGCGATCTTCTGCACAGCTAATTGTGTGGCAAAAATATATGTAGCTCACACACAATAGCTAGCTTTTACGTTGCAGCCCATTTTAATTTGGAGTTTGCTTTGTTTAGCTTATAAATACTCTTGGTAGAATAGGTGAGTATGATCATAATTAGAGTCAGCCAGGACCAAGAAAAGAGACCCAGTGGACCCTCAGGTTGAGACATGGATTCACACTCTGTCCCAAGCCTGTCCCAGGAGGCAGTCCTCTTGCCAAAACATGAGACATTTCAAGACATTCTTACTCTCTCTGAGGAGCTAGATTTAGGCTGAATGCGTCAGCGCAGATAATTTGCTTTAAGGCAATTTTAACTATTTCCAAGTAAATGGGTGGGAATGGATGGTTTTTTTGGTGCTGGGGAACCTTCCTGACTGCTTTGCTGTCTCTTTTCCAGTGTGGTGCTCCTGGCATTTGCATGTCATCCCACAGGTAAACGCCCCTGAGTGTTGTTCTGTTTGTCTGTTTGACATTGCTCATTGGACTCAGTGAGCCTGTCTCTCAGAGACGTTTCACAAGAGAATGTTGTTGCCCTGCCAAGGGTGACTGCGAGGGGAGGAAAGTCCCACCTGTTTTTAAACTGCTCTTAATAAAGCAATTTATCGCCCAGGAATTTATTCTTACCCCTTCTTGTTTGTGTTTTCTTCTGGTATGATCTCAGATGTATAGACAGGTCCATTTCCTGCTGAGTAAACTAGTGCTTATTTTGCCCTCTTCTGAAATTCCTTTTCCAGGCATCCTGAATTGTTCATTCATTCATTCATTTTGAGATGGAGTCTCGCTCTAGCCCAGGCTGGAGTGCAGTGGCACGATCTCGGCTCACTGCAATCTCTGCCTCCCAGTTCAAGCAATTCTTCTGCCTCAGCCTCCTGAGTAGCTGGGACTACAGGCATGCACCACCACGCTTGGCTAATTTTTGTATTTTTAGTAGAGATGGGGTTTCACCATATTGGTCAGGCTGATCTTGAACTCCTGACCTCATAATCTGTCCACCTTGGCCTCCCAAAGTGTTGGGGTTACGGGTGTGAGCCACCACACCCGGCCTGCTCTTCATTTCTAGGGTTAAAAGATTTGGTGAAAAAGTTCAAAAGTTCAAAAAACTCCCTGAATCCCTTTTTGGTTATAACTTCAGGGGCAGAATTTATTGTTCTTATAGGAGAATATGAGCGGCCTCTTGCCATCCCAAAATGTGTCCCAGGGCCTGCTATGGTACCCTGAATTCCATTATCAGAATCACCCTGAAGGGTAACCTCAAAATATTAGGGGGTAAATATAAGATATAAGTGAAGGAGTTGGTGCTCTAATTCTTGTTTGAATTTTGCAAGTACAGTGTTAAGTTATGCTCTTCCTATCTGGCATCATTTTTTTTAAGTTTGTATCATGTGTCACCACGATTCTCATAATTGCAGATGAAAGAAGTCAATGTTTAAAATGTATCTTCACTCTATTGCTGCCTCAATTGCTCCGTAGTTGCTTTTCAGATTTAGGAATTGCCCACAAGACCCTATGCCATACAGTTTTTTGCTTTGAAAGGCTTTGAAGTTGATGCCAAAAGATAAAACAATGGCCGGGTGTGGTGGCTTATGCCTGTAATCCCAGCACTTTGAGAGGCCGAGGCAGGTGGATCACCTGAGGTTAGGAGTTCAAGACCAGCTTGACCAACATGGTGAAACCCCTTCTCTACTAAACATACAAAAAATCAGCTGGGCATGGTGGCGGACACCTGTAATCCCAGCTACTTCGGAGGCTGAGGCAGGAGAATCTCTTGAATCCAGGAGGCGGAGGTTGCAGTGAGCTGAGATTGCACCATTGCACTCCAGCCTGGGCGACAGTGTGAGACTCCGTGACTCTATCCCCCCAAAAAAGATAAAACAATAATGTCTGTGTGTGGCATGGCTGAAAATACATGTTCATTCTGAAAATCTATTGGTCATTCTCTTTGTGGCTTCGTGGAGTATGGTGCAAATAATAGACTCAGAATAATTGGAATTTTCCTTGGCTCCCCTACTGAGTGGGCTTAAGATCATTTTTTTCAAACAAACCACAAAATGAATGTTTACTGACCACTTGCTATGCAGAAGGCATTACCCAAGCCCTCTAGGTCCCAGTTTTCGCATCTAGAAAATGAGAACAGTGAACTGGCTGCCTTCTAAGGTCCCTTCTATCTCTCATCCTGTGCTCAAAGCAATACCAGCTTTCTGTTGGCGTTTTTAGCTGCTTCTTTCTGTTGGTGTTTTACCTGCTGTCTGAATGAGGATCCTCAGGGAGTTGTTGATAGTGAATCAAGAATAGTGTTTCTAAATTGTATATGACATATCTGAATCCATGTCTCATAAGGATAACTTGAATACTTTTTTCTTAATATATTACACTCTGCTTGCCATATGAAAGCACAGTTCCTACTGTCTGCCTGCTCCTGTGAATGATGACTTCTCAAAACTCCGAGGTTTACTGTTGAATCCCCACTCTGCTGTCATTTGCTCAAAGTCTATCCTTCTTAGAATAGTAAGTCCTGTGAAGCCAGGCTGTTAACCCTAAGCGGGTTCTGCTTACCCATACTGCTGGCTGTCTGCCTTTCAGTCATGTCTCCTATCATTTCTTTATGCAGCCAGGCAGCTGCCACCCAGCAGACATTTAAGAGCCTACTGGGTGGCCTGCCCTTTGAAATGTGCTTTTGTCAAAGGCCTTTGAAAATCTATGTTCAATGATTCTCCTTGGTTTACATATACATTTACATCCTGAATTATTTCTAGTGGACTTGAGTGAATAATTCTTTTTTTTTTTTTTTTTTTTTTGAGATGGAGTCTTGCTCTGTTGCCCAGGCTGGAGTGCAGTGGTGTATCTCAGCTCACTGCAACCTCTGCCTCTTGGGTTCAAGCGATTCTTCTGCCTCAGCCTCCTGAGTAGCTTGGATTATAGGCCAGCTGCTACCATGCCTGGCTAAGTTTTGCATTTTTAGTAGAGACAGGGTTTCACCATGTTAGCCAGGCTGCTCTCGAACTCCTGATCTCAAGTGATCTGCCCGCCTCGGCCTCCCAAAGTGCAGGGATTATAAGCGTGAGCTGTCACGCCCAGCTGGGTGAATAATTTTTACCTAAAGAAATCATGCTGCCCTTCTGCTAAGAGGTTGTGCTTGTTCATTTGTTACACTTACGATGGTCAGAGCTGAAAGGAATCTTAGCGATTATCCCAGATGCCACCAAATTGTATTAATTACTTGTGCACCAACCTAATACAAATGTGGAGACTGAAACCCTGAGGGGTTAAGTGATGTGACCAAGATGAAACAGGTTAGGTGAGTAGCAGAGGGAGACTAGGGATAGGTCTCCTGACCCTCTTTCTAGGTTTTTCTTTTTAAATGCTGCTCTTTGATCCTACACTTTATTAAAGGGTAACAATAAAGCGATAACAATAAAGTAATTTTTAAATGTTGCTCTTTGATTGTACACTTTATCAAAGTGTAACAATAAAGTACAATAACAATAAAGTGACCCAACACTTTATTGTTAGATAAACACTATTCTACTGTACACTATTAACAATAGTGTTGTAACACTATTATTGTAACAATAAAGTGATCCAACACTTTATTGTTGGATAAACACTATTCTAAAGTACAATAACAATAAAGTGATCCAACAGTTTATTGTTATTACTATTTTTGAGACGAAGTCTTGCTTTGTTGCCCAGGCTGGAGTGCAGTGACGAGATCTTGGCTCACTTTAACCTCTGCCTCCCATGTTCAAGTTATTCTCCTACCTCAGCCTCCTGAGTAGCTGGGATTACAGGCACCTGCCACCATGCCCAGCTAATTTTTGTAATTTTAGTAGACATGGGGTTTCATCATGCTGGCCAGGCTCTTCTCAAACACCTGACCTCAGGTGATCCACCTGCCTCGGCCTCCCAAAGTGCTGGGATTACAGGTGTGAGCCACCGCACCTGGCCCCCTACACTTTATTATAAATTGTCCTACTCCAGTGAAAGCTTTTGTACAATGTTTTTAAATTTCTGTTTGGAACTGCTTTTGGTTTGAGAGATGTGTTTAGCCACCAGTTGCTGAACATGGTGACTGCTGGTAATAGCTTAGACATTTTGGCCAAAAGTCTGATGTTTTCCTTGAGTTATTGCTAAACTTTTAGGACAATACATAAATACCTTGGACACTTAATTACTCTCTGGCAATACAAAGTGGTCAGAAATATAAGACTGTAGAATGTCCTGGGCAAAGGAGTAATTTAAAATAGGCTTCAGTTTCTTCTTGAGGTAATGAAAATGTTCTGGAATTAGACAGTGGTGATGGTTGCACAACTCTATGAATATACTAAAAACCACTGAAGTGTTCACTTTAAAAGTGTGAGTTTTATAGTACGCAAATTATATCTCAATAAGAAAATATATTGGGGGAATACAAGGACATATCTCTCATTTGAAAATCTGTTTGGAGCCTAATTATGCCAGAAGGGATACTTGCATGGATTAATTTTTCTTCAAGTTATATTTTCATGATTTTTGAAAAAGAACAGACATAGATGTTCACCTTCCCTGCCCTCTCCTGCAGGATGAGGGATGGGTCTGCGGTGGGCAACCCAGTGTCCCAGGACTCTCTCTGATGACTCCAGCAGGTTCCACAATGCCCTGATTGTGGAGCCTGCTGGATTCATCAGAGAGAGTCCTGGGACACTGCCCTTGAAGGACTCTTGTCTGCTACTTTGATTTGTTGCCATTTCCTGCTGGCTGAGGTGGTGTCATTGCAGAGCCAGGTACAGAAAGTCAGGCTTATAAGAAAGGTTTTGCCAGGCCGTGGCACTGGCTGTGTCAGCAGCAGAAGTGACAGCGGGCTCCCTTGCTGTAAGGGAGCAGGGCAGCTCTTATAGGGTGGCTTCAATTCCTGCCAGTTCATTCATTAGCTTTCTGATTGGACCCATGGTGTCTAGCCCATTGCAAGATAGGACAGCACTTTATTCTTTCTCACTTGCTTGTTACGCATGCCATCTAGACCATCTGCTGCAGGGCCTGAGTGTGGGTTGGGGCTAGCTGTCTTCCTGGTTCCCCACTGCCCCAGTTAAGACACAGAGTCAGGCTCCATAGGGACAGTCTTCTTGGAAAGATCTGTTCATAATTTCAGACATTTTACAGCTGGGCTCAATTCTTTTTGGTTTCTTCTTACCGCTTCTTTTTTATTTTATTATTTTTTTTGAGACAGAGTCTCACTGTGTTGCCCAGGCTGGAGTGCAGTGGCGTGATATCTGCTCACTGTAACCTCTGCCTCCTGGGATCAAGTGATTCTCCTGTCTCACTCTCCTGAGTAGCTAGGATTACAGGTGCCCGTCACCACACCAGCTAATTTTTGTATTTTTAGTAGAGATGGGGTTTCACCATGTTGTTCAGGCTGGTTTTGAATTCCTAAACTCAAGTGATCCACCTGTGTTGGCCTCCCAAAGTGCTAGAATTACAGGCTTGAGCCACCACACCTCACGCCCTTCTTTTATTACTTGTATCTTAGTTATTTGATAGTACTTTAAAAACATTTTTAAATTGATACATAATTTACTATATAGCTCGATCAATTTTGGCAAATTATGGACCTGCGTAACTTATACCCCATCAAGATGCAAAACATTTTTGTCACTGCAGAAAGCTTCCTCCTGCCCCTTCCTAGTCACTCCCTCTCCACACCGTGAAGGCCTTTACAGATCTGATGTCTGTTACCATAGATAAGTTCTGTCTATTCTCAAGCCCTTATAAATGGAATCATCAGTACTTTTTATGTCTGGCTGTTATATGCAGCACAACGTCTAGAGATTCATTCATGTTGCTGTGTGTATCATGAGTTTGTTCCTTTGGTTGCTGAGTAGGGTTCCATTGTATGGATATACCATGTTTGTTTATCTGTTTACCTGTTGATGCTTACCTGGGCTGTTTCCAGCTTGCGCCTGTCCTGAACATTCTCATACCAGCCTTTTTGTGGACTTACGTTTTCATGTCTCTTGGATGAACACTTCAGAATAGGATTTCTGGGTCTTAGAGTAGATGTATGCTTCACTTTCTAAGAAAGGGTTTTTTCTAAAGCATTTGTACCATTTTCCACTCCCACCCAGCAGTGTGTGAGAGTTCCAGTTGCTCCACATCCTCACCAGCATTTAACGTTGTCAGTCCTATTTGAACTCTTCTAGAGGGTGAGTAAGGGCTTCTGGGTAGTGCTTTTGACCGAGCTTCTCTCCTCACACACTCCTGATTGGAAAGAAGGGCTCTCTTGCAGATGCACCTTTGGAGTGCGCGGGCAACGGTGGTGGGACTCGGGCAGACGGTTCTGCATGCCCTCAGTTTGCCCCACTGCAGAGTTTGCTGCTTGGTGGGTGGAATCCACCTCCCTTTGGCCTTTTGACTTCATGATTCATGTCAAGGCTCCAAGAATCTCGTAACCTTTCTTGAGAAGAGGACCACCTTCCCCCTTGCACTCTTTTAAGTGCAGTAGAGAACAGGAAATTTCCCCTGTTAAAGAGTTTACACTTCCTATTTGTATGGGGCCCCTTAGCTGTGGTGTTCAAGAGAGCTCTAGGAAATTTCAGGGAACGGGAGAGGAACAGGGAGACTCAGGAACCTGACCTAGAAACAACCTGGTTACCTGGTGTGTCTGTTACTCATGTGTGAGACAGAGCAGGCAGCACTAATTACTGCTTGGGACCGACCCCGCTTTCCTGCCAGTTTTGAGGGTGAGAACATGAGAGGAAATTTTCCTCACGTTCAAATATCAATTAGTCTTAAATGTGGTCATATTGTGCCAGACTTTTCACTGTGGCAATTTCATGCTTCGTAATCTTTAGATAAATGGGATTCACCTGCTCACTCAGAGTTAGTGGAATTTTAACTGCAGAATACAACAGCGAGGGCCCAACTCAGACTCCGTTGCGTAAGCCGCATGTTGTAGCAAAACATGTTTATAACTCTTTAGCCACTTGATTTGAGCTTAAGCAGTGTAGTTCAGCACTAAATGGTGCAGGAGTGTTGTCTTGCAGCAATTTTTTAGGCTCCTGGATTGAGTTTGCATGTGGCTGGGGCCAGCCAGCCACATGCTGCAACCTCCTCCGGGGGTATTTATAGCACAGTCACTAACATTTGCTGTTCCGGGGTTGCTGTGCACCCTCTCTGCTTAAGAGTACTACTTAGCAAAAGAGAAGACAGGTGGAAGACATCAAAGGGGACTATTTGAAGTCAGCTTGAAATTGAGGACCACAGAGCCCGCTGGAAACTAGAACATTCGCTCTAAGGAAGGCAGGAGATGATCAGGTCTTTCCGACACTCTCGATTTGGTAGTGCAGGCTGTGTGCTGGGTATGTTGGATATGGTGCTTGCACATAGTGGGTGCAAGGAGGAGTAAAATAGTATCCGAGCTCTCAAGGACTCGATCATTCTAGGAGGAGGAACAGGTGTGAAGTCAGTTAAGCGCTGTGTGATACAGGTGTGACGGTTTTAGAACCGGTTCAAAGGTAAGGGCTAGCTCTTCTCTTATTTTCTCTCTGTCATTAATTTATGGGGTCAGTTTTCAGGATTTGGGTGACGGTTATTATTTCCTGAGGACTGTGGTTTTTTTGTTTCTTTCTTTTCCTCCCTCCCAGTCTTCCTCTGACCGCACTTCTGCTCTTTAGACCCCCTCTAAAGCCTGGGCTGGGCTAGAAAAGCTGCCATGCACCGTGAGTCCCATTTACCTGGCTGGAGCATTTCTGATGAAAGACGGGGTGCTGAGAGGGGCGCAGCCTGAGGGGCCTCAAGGTCCTGGGTTTCATTTGTCCCCTCTCTGCTGTTGCTCATGACCACACCGGCTGTGCTGCAGTTCCTCTCAGCCTGAGAGGAAAATTGGGAAAGGGCCAAGAGCCCACAACTGCCAAAGAGACGGAACGAATTCTCCGTGGACGTGGACAGATGCTCCCTCCACCTGCTGAATGGAGGGCTCTGGCCACTCTCTGGGTCTGGGGTCCTCAGGGCACCCTTGCCTATCACTTCTGTGTGAAAGGGAACTTCAGAATATATCCATGCTCTTCTCATTCTAAATGACAACTGATGTTGTCATTGACAAATTCCCTCTACCAACACAGGTCCCAATTTGACAGTAGAAGTATTTAGAGAAATCGTGGCTGAAAGAAAACAGGAACTCTTGTTGTGCTTCGTGAAAACCAGATCCCAAGAAATCCCCTTCTTATAGTTAAACACACACTCACTTGCAGAAACAAAACAAAGAAAATAACAGTCATAATTTTAAAGAGCCCTCCAGAGAAATCGAACTCAGAACTTTCCTTCCCAACAGAGAGTTGAATCATTTGAGATCCTTTGAGTCTCCAAGAAAGCGTAGGAGCCCATTGTGTCTTTTGATCTGAAACTCTTGAGTAATAGCATAGTGGTGAAGGAAATTCTGCCTGTGTATTCCACTGCACACCTAACATACTAGCAATACTTAGGAAAATCAGCCCTCTCCCCACAAGCCCCCAGAACTGAGAGACAGACCAAGTCCCAGGGGTCTGGAAGACAGCGTTCTCCAGGGGATTCAGAAATTTCAGATTTGGAAGGCTCAAGCTATCTGCTGTGGAAATGCTTCATTCCTTTTCTCTGGACATTTTTGGAAGGCTTTCTGCTTTTTTAATCTCCTGACTTCTTGTTTGTGACCAAGTTCAAATTCCAGAGAGAGTAGCAGCCAATATGTGTGATTATTTCCTCTTGTACCAAGTGGAACTAAAAGAATGAACTTACTTCACAGGAAATAAATGTACCCTTTGGACCTCCAGCTAAAATGAATTTGCACAGTTGGTCTGGCCCCCGTGCTGTTCTTGCAGTCATTAAACATGAAAATGAAAAAAAAAAGTCAGGGCAGTGCCTTCATGACCTTTTTTTAGATATAAGGCAGAAAAGAAGAAAAGACTCTTGAAAAAGATTCTTTTATCCTGCACACTTTCTTGTGGAGGGTTGGCTGCCTAGTAGAGAGGAGACAGCCTAAGGTTTAGATTGACTGGAGTTCACATTCTGGCTCCATCGTTTAAGAGTTGTGCAATTTTAGCCATGTTTCTTAACTTCCCTGAGCCCCAGTCTAAATGGACATAATAGAACCTCACAGAGTTGTTACTAAGATTGAAAGAGATAAACACATAAAGATTTTAGCACTGGGCCCTGCACAAGGCATACTCTCACTAAATGGGCATTACTATTATCATAGTGTTATTATCGTGATAAGACAATGTCAGTAATAGAATCCCTGGGGATGTCAGAGTGAATTTAACAACGCCCGGGGGATTGAAAGAACAGGCCTGCTAAAGACCCGCTCCTTGCATCTCCTGGGACGGCAGGGGGCAGAGGGGCATGTGAGGCCACGTGGGTCACTGTTTTGCCATTGCTCTGCCCCTCAGGTGATCTCTTCAGCGTCCTGGACTTCCCATTCCTGTACTTCTACAGATTCCATGGCAGCTGCTGTGCCAGGTAATCTTAAGCTCATTCATTTGAATGCTTTCTGTGCTGGCCACTGTGTCTTCCTCTCTGTGAAGTTCAGGGTCACTGCTGGTGACTCGAGTGAGTGGCAGGAGAGAGTGGTGGTGGCTGCAGGTGAGGAAGCAGCCACTGCGTCACCAGCAGGCTGTCACTTAGCCCTCTCAGACGCTCAGGGCCAGCTTGGGCCCATGGAAGTGCATCCACCAAGACAGTGGTTTTCACTCTTGCTGAAGACCAAGGATTCTCCCACTTCTTTCCCCCTCCGCAAGCAAATCTCACATAGAATTGCAATATATAAAACTGATGAAACGGATCAAGTTCAAGGGAAGATTTAGGTTCAGAATCCCACCTGCTCAGCTTTTACCTTGGCCTCCTTCTTGCTCTTCAAGGCAACCTCCAAAATAACCTCCACCAAACCTGAAGACTCTGAGAAACAGATTTTGGAAACTGATGACTAGGAGATGTCAGGACAACAAGGTGATCATTAGTGCTTAGTCTTGGGAAGGACTCAGGGATATAGGCCAGTTAGAGGGCTGCATCCGAACACACAGAAGTGTATCCTCACCCTCTCCCCATGTCCTGCCATGATCACCACTCTGCTTGACCTCAGCATGCTGAGAAGCGGAAAGGCTTCTGTGGATAGGCCCAAAGCATGTGTGGTATTCTGATACGGTAGAAAGACTGAACCTGGGTTGAACCCCACAATTGCTGTTGCTAATTGTGTGATCCTTGGGTCTTAAGCTTTGTGCCTGGCCCAATAAATAGTGGCCATTATGATTATCTACTCGGGTTGACCGTAAATGTCATGTCAATAGACCGTGAAGAATTGCTATGTAAAAGTCAGGTTGCCTGTTCCCACACATATAAAACAGTGCCTTGTGAAGCAGTGACTCGTGAAGCAGTGACTCTTTACAATGTTAAAAAGCTGCTATGTGGCTCGTGGATATGTCCTGCTCCTCTGCTGTGTTCGGGCCAAAAGAAAAAAGAAAAAGAATCAATATTACAGGGTTTGTTTCTGCATTTGAGCCTCGGAATTATTTATTTATCACCTTAGAAAAGATTTAGGAAAACACTGACACAATTCACTTTCCCAGTTCCTGTCAATTGATTAGGCCTTGCCCGTTAGCTGGGATCACATGACGTGAGTCTTCGTGCTGGGCGTGCGGCTGTGGACTTGTTTCCCTTTGAGTCTGGTTATTTGGCAGCATGGGCAAGCAGGGTCAGCCATTGTTTGGTTATTTGGAACAGAGCAGCACAGTTCATAGCCCATTGATGTTGGCTTTGTGGGGTGACAATTGGGCTCTATTTCTGCCCCTTTTAATCTGCAACTTTCCCATAATGCAACATGATAAATCGGGTGTTTCTTTTTTTTATTCTAAAGATCTGGAAATCTCTATTTGAATTGATTTGACTCTGTTACATTTTACCCATGCTTCTCTACAGAGCTCAGCCTCTTTGAGGGATGCGTCGATTTTCCCTGTGTCATTTCAGAGGCTCCACCATATCTCAGACTGAGCATTGTCACTTTTGGGAGGTTCTGGGGGAACTCAGGGTGGCATGGTAGCCATAGCCCAAAGACCCCATTAACCAGAATCTCCTGTTCCCAGACTCCTTCACTTCTGAGAACCTCCCTCTGCTTTTCAGATCTGCCTCCCTAGCAAGGGGTAGACGGGCTGAAAGTGCACAGAAAAAGATAAGAGATCCATGAGTAATGTAAAAATGAGTCACAGACATACAAGTCAAGTGATGGGAAAGAGTCCCAGATCCTTCCACAAGCTTGTCAGTCACAAACCTGCATGAGCTTGTCCTGACCCAGAGTCTGCACTGAGAAGACAGGTCAACGTGGAATCATGCTACTCCTGTGGCTAGAGGCAGAGAGGAGAGGGAAAGACTCGAGGGAAAGGAAGTCTGAGAGGTTGGGCAGGCACCTGTGAAGCTCTTACCTCCTTGGATGCAGAGGTGGGAGCCAGTAAAAGGAGCCTGGAGCACTGGCTACCTCCCTTTTCAGCCCCACCCTCATGACCACTAGCGCCTGGCACGTATCACTCTTTGTCTAACTGGTCAAGAACATTTCCATGAAGCTTCACCTCTTCCCCAGTTGTGCTGCTTCCAAATACCAGGAGGAGTTGGAGCTCTCTTTGCTTTGGCCCTGGCCACACAGTGGCACTTTTGAGAAGAGTTCTAGCACGGCAACTACATCTGTCCACTGCTGTGCCAGCACCCTTGCTGGTCCAGAGATCTGAAGAGCCATGGAGACCTGGATTCTAATTGTACCTGTGCCCCAGTTTCATTGTTAGTAAAGTAAGACTTTGGGGCTAGGTAATCTTACTGTTCTAAAAGCCTCTGGTTTCCATTAAGATAGGATGAGGAGTGCTATGATTAGTTCTACTTTAAGCAAACTGAACCTTGTAATCCCAGCACTTTGGGAGGCTGAGGCAGGCGGATCAGACGAGACCATTCTGGCTAACACAGTGAAACCCCATCTCTACTAAAAATACAAAAACGAGCCTGGCATGGTAGCACACACTTGTAGCCCGAGCTACTCGGGAGGCTGAGGCAGGAGAATCGCTTGAACCTGGGAGGCGGAGGTTGCAGTAAGCCTAGATCGCACCACAACTCTTGAGCTTGGCAACAGAGCGAGACTCTGTCTAAGAAAAAAAAGAAAAAAACTGAACCTGAGACAAGAAAAAGGTGGAAAGGGGGATTTAGTTAAGGTCACAAGGGTCAGTGAGCACAGCGAGGAACAGAAATGCAGGCACTAGGTGTGATTGGGTAGGCTTGCTGCTTACCCACGGGGCCTCTTTACCTTTTGGGTGTGAGTAGCTTGACATCTTAATCCATAGCTGTTCAGTCTCCCATGACTGCTGATGCAAATCGGAACAAACTTTGCAGGTCATCAGGGCCAAACAGGCTGAAATACGCACAGGGGAAACCTAATGCCTGTCTTTAGTCCTGCCCCAAGAAGGTGGCTGTGAACTAGTCTAATTTAATGAAGTGAAGGTACACATTTCTGTGACATTTGGCCTTAGGTATATTCAATTCAATTACCTGCTTCCAATTGAACCTGACAAGCATTTGGTTAATGTGTACCGTAACTGAGGCACGGTGTTAGGCTCTGCTGAAAATACAAAGAGCAGCCCAAGACTGGGTCTTTCCTGCTCAGAACTTATGATCTGTGTTGCAGCTGCGCGCTAGTGCCTGTAATAAGGTCAGATGGAAAAGTGGCAATCAAGGGTCTGAAGATGCAAACGAAGTACACCTCACAGGACCTGCCTGTCTAGCTTGGAGTTACAACTGCAGTCATATGTCTTACTTTGCAATTTTCAAGTTCAAATAAAGGTCACACTGAAACCACCACTTACACATATTTGCAAGAAGTCAGCCTTTCTCTCTCTCTCTCTCTCTGTCTCACCTCTTCCCCAATTGTCCTGCCTCCAAATGGCAGGAAGCATTTGGAGCTCCCTTTGCTTTGGCCCTGGCCACACAGGGCACTTTTGAAAATAGTTCCAGCATAGGCAACCATGTCTCTATCCACTGCTCTGCCCTCGCCTTGTTGGTCCCGACTTCTGTATAGCCCCCAAATGCTGCTCCTTCCTCAGGTTCCCATGAATAGGGATCTTTCCATTCACACACATGTGTACGCATCATTTCCAAAGCATACCTCTGTGGCAGGGCAGCCTGGTTTGGGGGACTTCGGGCCTCAGCCATATGTGACACTGAAGTTAGCTTTCACCTTCAGATTCTTATGAGCCTGGAGGCTAGTCCAGACTCTCTCTTCTCATATGGTAAGTTTCCCTTTGGAAGTCTTTTCCTGCCAGTTTGCCTTGCTTGAAAAAACTTTAAGCTCTACTTTTCCAAGCACCAAAACTCCACAACTTCTATGGGAAGGAACAGGAGGTGTTGTCCTCCACCGTTTTTTTTCTTTCATGATTTAGCCAGAGACCTCTGAAATTTCTTTGCACCACCCCGTCTCACCAATGAAATTCTCTCACCATAGCTCCTTAGAAAACCAGAGCTTAATGATTTTTTTAATTTTTATATTTTCATTTAGAGATGACAGATGTAGAAAACACAGGTGAGGTAGAGGTTGTGGAATAATTTGAAATTGATGGGTGAAATATAGCAGAAACTAGTCAGCCATTGGCTAAAGGAAGACAAACCTCACTAACGAAAGAATCTTTTCTCCTTCCAGTGGATTTTTGGGATTCTTTCTCATGTTCAGTACAGTGAAGCTAAAAAGCCTTCTGGCCCCAGGGCAGTGTGCAGCCTGGATTTTCTTTGCTAAGGTAAGAGACGGGAGGGGTGGGAAATTCTCTCTCAAGAGCCTATGTATCCAGAGATCTCAGAGCCTGGGTAATGTGAAGTTGTTTGAGCTTCATGAGACCATTTCTAGGTACTATCCCTGAGCCTGATTCTTCCTTCATTCAGGTAATGATTTTGGAGGCCTTCTGCTCGTTTTATCAACACGGCATATTTTATTTTTTTCACAGTCCTGGTAGGCAATCAGGGATAGGATCCTTATTTCCTTCCTGGAGGCTGTGCAGGTATCCAGAGCTCAAGTGACTTGCAGTCGATCCAAGGTGATAGAGAAAGGAAGATAGATAAATGGCCAGGTTGGGGCATTTCTATGAAGCCTTAGAAAAGGGACTGTTTAGGCCAGGTGTGGTGGCTCACGCCTGTAATCTCAGCACTTTGGGAGGCTGAGTCAGGCATATCACGAGGTTAGGACGTCAAGACCATCCTGGCTAACACGGTGAAACCCCATCTCTACTAAAAATACAAAAAATTAGCCTGGCGTGGTGGCACATGCCTGTAGTCCTAGCTGTTTAAGAGGCTGGGGCAGGAGAATCACTTGAACCCAGAGGCGGAGGTTGCAGTGAGCCGAGATCACACCAGTGCACTCCAGCCTGGGTGACAGAGCAAGACTCTGTCTCAAAAAAAAAAAAAAGGCGGGGGGGACTATTCTAAGAACGAGCTCTGTGTATCTGAATGACTATGGGTGAAACATAAGTTAAAGTGGTGGGGAAACCACAAAGAAACAGAAGGAGCAAGAAAGTGGCTGTGGGATGCCCAATCTTTACTGAAATGTGGTGGGGCCAACTTCTTCTATTGGCACATTTCGTTTTCCTAGTGCCTGTGAGGGAGGCAAGTTGTAGCACCCTAGGTGCTGCTTCTAAGGAGTGAGGCTTCTTAATTAATATAATTCAGTGAAATCATTATTTAACTTGGGCTTTTAGTCATCTCTGTGTCTTTTGGGTTGATTTTTCTCCAGAAAAAACCTCAAACATTTTGCTTTGAAAATAAGATTTTTAATGGCATTTTCACCCACATGGTCAATTTTTTTTTATTTTTTATTTTTTGAGACAGGGTTTCACTCTGTTGCCCAGACTGGAGTGCAGTGGCACAATCTCAGCTCACCGCAACCTCTGCTTCCCAGGCTCAAGTGATTCTCCTGACTCAGTCTCCCAAGTAGCTGGAATTACAAGCATGTTGGCCAGGCTGATCTCAAACTCTTGACCTCAAATGATCCACCCACCTCAGCCTCCCCAAGTGCTGGGATTACAGGCATGAGCCACTGTGCCCAGGCCACATGGTCTATTTTTTAATAGCATTAATGATTCCAATTCTAGCAGAATGTAAAAAGCAGCTGAGATACTGATTTCCAGCATGACAGAGCGAGGAGGCTGATGAAACGTCTTCCCAAAAAACAGCTAGAAAGCTGGAAGAAGACTGTCAAAAACGTCCATTTCAGTTTCGTAAAAATTGACCAAAGACATGGAATAAACTGAGAAGCATTTGTTCATGAAAACTACTAACCTTTGGGTAGGAACAAAACGAATCTGTGGTGTTCTTGCCTATCATCACTCCCATTCCCTCCTCCCCAGCTCTGTCAGTGTGATAGTTCAACCAGAGCAGGCCTGGATGGAAAAACCAGCAGGCTTACTGCCGCTTCCAGGAGGGGTTCACTCTGTTTGGCGGATTGTCTGTTATATAGGCCAACTCGGTGGTACATGAACACGTAAAGGCCAGTAGCTTTACCAGCTTGACTTTACAGTCCTCTTTGGAACAAGCAATGGACCCGTGGTCTAGTGGGGGACTTAATAGGTAGTTCTGAGAGATGAGACAGCTATCAGGGGCTTGCTATTTTTTTATGTATCTCAGATTGAACTTAGTCTGTGTATATAGCAGTAGAGATGGAGCAGGCTCACGTATTCCTGGCCAGTGGAGCCTGCATGCACACACAGAGGAGCCGTGAAAGAGCTAGCAGAAAGTAAAAGCCAGGGCAGATGTGAAAACAGCCTGAGGTTTGAAGGTACTCTCCAGCCCACACACACAGCCAGGAGCAGAGAGAAGCCTGTCTGGCCCAAGATGTTGGAGCAAAATCTCTGACTAGTCTTTGCCAGAACACTAAGCTATGCAGACATGAGGATGACCCTTAGAAGCCAGAATTAAAAATAAAAACAAGAAAAAAAATTTGAGTAAAGACATCAGCAGCTGTAGCTTATATGGGAGACAGATTTCACATTCACAGATTTAGTCCAGGAAAATTACTAAATAAGCAAAACAACAATAATAACAAATCTTGTGGGGAAAGTCAGATTTCAGAGTTGCTACCATATGTTATGTAAGAAGTTCAGTACTTAACAGAAACATGAGAGACATTCAGAGAAGCAAAATGTGATCTGTGTGTAGTAAAAAAGTGGTCAGTAGGAACTATCTCTGAGTGTCTGTCCTCAGATGTTGGATTTAGCCTAAAAAGACTACAGAGCAGCTATTTAAATTTATTCAGAAATCAAAAGGAAACTATGTTTAAAGAATTGAAGCAAAAAGACAAAAGACTCAGTGAATACAACACCTCAATAAAGAGATATAAATTATTTACAGAAAGGAAAAGAAAGAACCAAATGGAAATTCTGGAGGTAAAAGTACAATAACTGAACTGAAAATGCTCTAGAGGGACTCAGCAGATTTGACATGGCAGAAGAAAGAATAAGTGAACTGGAATGTAACGCAAATGAAGTAATTCAATTAAAAAAAAAAACAGGTTTTTTTAAATTGAAGAAATGTGAACAGAGCCTCAGAGACCTGTGAGATACCAAATATAGCAACCAACATACATGTAATATGAATCCCAGAAGAAGGGAAGAGAGGATTAGAACAGTATTTGAAGAAATCAATTTGTTGAAAAATTTTAATTTACAGATTCAAGAAGTTCAGTGAGTCCCAAGTAAGACAAACAAAAAGAGATCTAGACACATTATAATCAAACTGTTGAAAGACAAAAGAGAAAATCTTGAAAGCAGCAAGAGGGAAATTATTCAACATATATGGAGGAACAAGAGTGTAATTAGTGGCTAATTTCTCATCAAAAACAGTGGAAGCCAGAAGATAGTGGAATGACACATTTAACATGCTGGGGGGGAAAAAAACCTGTCAATCAAGGATTTGATATATAGCAAAACTGTTCGTCAAATGTGGAAGAGAAATGAAAACATTCCCAGATGAATGAAAACGAAGAGATTTGTTGCTAGCAGCCATATCAGTAATTACATTAAATATGAAAAGACTAAATACTCGACAAAAAATAGATTACCAGGTTGGATTTTTTAAAAGACAAAACCCAGCTATGTGCTGTCTATAAGAGTCATACCTTAGAGCAAAAGACACAAGTAGTCTGGAAGTAAAAGGATGGAAGAACCACACAGACAGTTACCATAAGACAGCTGGGTGTAGTGGCTATGTTAAAATCAGACAAAATAGACTTTATAAGAGGAAATATTACTAGAGAAAAAAATAGGGACATTTAATAATGGTAAAAGTGTTCATACGCTAGGAAGATATAACAGTTCTAAATACATATACACGTAAAACAGCACCCCAAGATATGGGAAGCAGCAAGTAATAGAAAAGAGAAATAGATTATTTAACAATAGTAACTGGAGATTTCAGTACTCTGCTCTCAGCAGTTGATAGAACAACTCAGTAGAAAAGCATGAATATAGAAGTACACAGAAGATTTCAACAACACTATCAATCAACTGACATAACTGAAATGTATGTGAAACTCTACCAATGGATTTCAGAATACACATTCTTCTCAAGTACACATGGAATATTCTCCACAACAGATAGTATGCTGGTTGTGAAAATAACTCCCAAGTTTTAAAAGATTGAAATCATGTAAAGTATGTTCTCTGACCATAGCAGGGTTGAATTTGAAATTCACAACAGAAAAAATCTAGGGAAACCCCATTTATTTGGAAATTAAATATACTTCTAAATAGTTTGTGGGTCAAAGAAGAAATTGCAATGGATATTAAAATATTTTGAATCAAATAAAACAGAAATACAACATATCAGAATTTATAGATGCAGCTTAAAGTAGTGCTCGAAGAGAAATTTATATCTGTAAACATGTATATCAGAAATAAATGAAGGTTCTCAAATCAATAACCTATGCTTCCATCTTAAGAAACTAGAAAAGAAGAAAGGACAAACTAAACTCAGAGTAAGCACAAGGAAAGATATAATAAAGTTTAATGTGGAGATTAATGAAATAGAAAACAGAAAAATAATGTAGATTAATGTTGATTCTTTGAAAACATCAGCAACATTGACAAACCTCTGGCTAATCTGACCAAGAAAATAAGAGAAAAGAGGCCAGGCATGGTGGCTCATGCCTGTAACCAAAGCACTTTGGGAGAACAAGACAGGAAGATCACTTCAGCCCAGGAATTCAAGACCAGCCTGGGTAACGTGGTAAAACCCCATCTCTACGAAAAGACTTTTTTAAACTATTAGCTGAACATAGTGGTACATACCTGTGGTCCTAGCTACTTGGGAGGCTGAAATGGGAGGATCACTTGAGAGGTCAAGGATACAGTGAGCCGTAATCATGCTGCTGCACTCCAACCTGGGTGACAGAGTAAGACCCTGTCTCAGAGAGAAAGAGAGAGAGATGCCAGTTACCAAAACTGGAATGAAGGAAGTGATGCTACTACTGATCCTGTAGAAGCTAAAAGGATTGTATATTGTAAAGAACTTCAGATTTTGAATAACTTTATGACAGAAAATTAGTTGATTTAGATGAAATGGGCAAATTCCCAGAAAGGCACAAATTAGGAAAACCGACTCAAGAAGAAATGAAAAATCTGAATACATCCATAACAAGTAAATAAAAATAAGTAGTAATTTAAAAATCTTTCTTAGGTTTTTTTTTTTTTTTTTTTGAGATAGAGTCTCACTCTATTGCTGAGGCTGGAGTGCAGTGGCATGATCTTGGTTCACTGCAACCTCTGCTGCCTGGGTTCAAGCAATTCTCCTGCTTCAGCCTCCCGAGTAGCTGGGATTACAATCGCCTGCCACCACATGGTTTTTTGAGGAAGAAAATCTCAAAAAATGGAGAGATGCAATATTGTTAAGATGGAAATTTTCCCTTTTGATTCAATGTAATCACTATCAAAATTCCAGCAGGCCTTTTTTTTTTCTTGGTAGAAATTCACAAATTTAGGCCAGGCACAGTGGCTCACACCTGTAATCCCAGCACTTTGGGAGGCCGAGGTGGGCAGATCATGAGGTCAAGAGATTGAGACCATCCTGGCCAACATGGTGAAACACCATCTATACTAAAAATACAAAAATTAGCTGGGTGTAGTGGTGGGCACCTGTAGTCCTAGCTACTTGGGGGGGCTGAGATAGGAGAATTGCTTGCACCCAGGAGGCAGAGGTTGCAGTAAACCGAGATTGTGCCGCTGCACTCCAGCCTGGCAACAGAGTGAGACTCCATCTCAAAAAAAAAAAAAAAAAAAAATTCATAAATTTACCCTAAAATTTATTTGGAAATGCAATAGCCAATGTTGACAAAGATAATGTTGGGAGACTTAAATCAGGTGATTTGAAAATTCAGTGCTAAGCTAGAATATTCAAGGCATTATGGTATTGGTGTAGGAATAGGTATTTCTGATGAATTGATTTTCAACAGAGGTGCCAATCACAATGAGGAAAGGATTATTTTTTTTAACAAATGGTGTTGAAACAATCAGATGTCCATATACAAACCAACCCACAAATAAACAATCTTAGATCCTTGCTTGACATTGTTAACTCAATGGATCACAGACCTAAATATAATGCTAAAACTGGAAAACTATTAGAGGAAAACATAACAAAAAACCTTTAATGGCCTTGGGTTTGGCAGATTCTTAGATATGACACCAAAAACATAAGTCATAAAATAATTGATAAATTGTACTTTATTTAAATTAAGACCTTCTACAATTCAAAAAACTCCATTAAGAAAATGAAAAGGTAAGCCACAGCCTAGGAGAAAATATCTGCAAATCATAATGTGTGATAAAGGAACTGTATCCAAAATATGTAAAGAATTCTTACACCTCAATGAGATGACCTACAGCCCAATTTTAAAATGGTCCAAAGGAAATTAGTTTAGTGATTTCTCAAAGAACTTAAAACAGGATTACCATTCAAACCAGCAATCTCATTATTGGGTATATACCCAAAAGACTGTAAATTGTTCTACCATAAAGATACATGCACATGTATGTTGATCACAACACTAGTCACAATAGCAAAGACATGGTATTAACTTAAATGCCCATCAATGGTAGACTGGATAAAGAAAATATGGCACATATATACCATGGGAAACTATGCAGCCAAGCATAGTGGCTCACACCTGTAATCCCAGCACTTTGGGAGGCCGAGGTAGACAGATCACCTGAGGTCAGGAGTTCAAGACCAGCCTGACCAACATGGTGAAACCCCGTCTCTACTAAAAATACAAAAATTAGCCAGGCGTGGTGGCACACGCCTATAATCCTAGCTACTCAGGAGGCTGAGGCAGGAAAAGCACTTGAACCCAGGAGGTGGAGGTTGCAGTGAACCAAGATCGCGCCACTGCACTCCAGTCTGAGTGACAGCGAGACTTCATCTCAAAAAAAAAAAAAGATAATGTTGATACTTATGAAAAATAAAACTGATCTCAAGACATGAACAGATATTTCACAAAAGAAGATATCTACTGTCTTGTTATAATAAGTTAACCATAATAGGTTAGTAAGTATATAGGAAGGTGTTTGGCATCACTGGTCATTAGAGAAATGCAAATTGAAAACATGATGAGTTATCACCTCACACTCACTTGCATAATTTCTTGAAAAGATACAGACAGTACCAAATGCTGGTAAGGATGTGGAGAAACCAGAACATTCATAAATTGCTGGTAGGCATCTATACAGCCACTTTGGAATACAGTTTGATAGTTTCTTAGAAGATTAAACATAAAGTGACTACAACATAGCAATTCTATTCTTAAGAATCTATCCAAGAGAAATGAAAATATGTGGCCACAAAAAAACACATACATGAGTGTTCATATTTGCATTATTCGTAAGAACCCCAAAGTGGAAATAATTCTAAATGTCCATCAACTAGTGAATGTATAAACAAGATATAGTATATATATATACAATTTGGAATACTATTCAATAATCAGAAGGAATGGGCTATTTAATACATTGCTACAGCATGGATGAACGTCAAAAATACTATGCTAAGCTAAAGAATCCCGTCACAAAAGAATAGGTACAGTATTATTCCATTTGTGTGAAACGTCCAGAACAAAGCAAATTTATAGACGGAAAGTATGCCAGTGGTTTCTTGGAGAAAGAAATGGACTGCAAATAGACTCAAAGGAAATTTTTGGCTAATGAAAACTTTCAAACTGAATTGTGGTGATGGTTGCATCACCATTTAAGTTAATTTATTAATTTGTTCATTAACAGTCATTCACTTTACAGTAAGTGAATTTTATGGCATGCAAATCCTCCCTGAGAGCTGTAAAGTAATAGTGCTGAAAGCATAGTGCTTAAATCCTGTCTTTTAGGATTTAGGACATTTTTTTTTTTCCTGTGTATACAACTTTACCTATTTGACCACTAGTTTCAAGTCTCTTTTTCATTTATTGTATTTTTCTTTTCTTCTTAAATTCTGAGGGAGGTTTATACTTTTCTCCTCAATACTTAATTCAGAAGAGGGAGGATTTTTAATTGGCTGCTGTGGTTTAATGCTAATTCTTCTTAAATGAGAATTGGATTCAATGAGCCATTAAGATCTCTCTCTTCCAGCCTTGGGTACATCAAGCAATCTCCTCTCTCTCTCTCTCTCTCTCTCTCTCTCTCTCTCTCTCTCTCTCTCTCCTATTTGAAAATAAGCTCGTGATCCTCGTGGTAGAATATGTGTCCGTTCTTTGGACCACCTACACATCAAAATGTGCTGACATTCGAAATACAACAAAATCGTGCTTAGGAATACAGCATTCCCATGATGTCATTGGGCCTCCACTGGATGATGCCGGCATGTTTAGAAAGTGAGTGAAGAGGATGTTTCAGTGGTACCGGAGGAGAATTGGGCTTATGTGAAGATTTAAAAATACACAGGGAGGGAAGTCATTCAGGGGGCCGAGGGGGCCTTCTTCACTGCTCCAAAAGGCCCTATTTTGGGCTGTTTTTGAAGATACCACATCAACTTCATCAGTTCCAAGTTCTGAGAGAAGGCGTCCATGTCTCTCTCTGGTGCTCACCTTTTTCAATATCTTCCTCAGATCTGAAAATACTTAGCATGGGGAAAAAGTACCTTTGAAGTCATTTTATGTTGTTATCACTATTGTTAATGTTTTTCTCTCTGGAAATTTGAGAAAAAACTTAAGAAGCCAAACATATCAGAATATTAGCAACGCTTTAAAAAATAATCTCTCATTTTGGTAAATTTGGACGTGTGAAATCTAACTGCATCTTCATAAAATCTCAGAATCCTCTCTTACACATCATGTAAAGCACTCAGGCAGAACAAAGCAAACAAATTGAAGAGAAATGCAGGGACATGTGTAGATGTGTAAGGAAGATGTGGTGTGTGTGAGTTTATAGTTGTCTCCTAGTCAGTTTCTCCAGCAGATTTCAGTCCTCACATGAGAATTCTTTCTGGATTGAGTAGTGCTTTGTCTTACTCGCGTCAGCTTCAAACCGACTCAAGTTCTCAGCATCATTGGGAAGAAGCAGCGGAGGTCAGAGTGAGTTTATGTGGCCAAGAGCTAGCGGGGGAGAAGCTTCCCCAGACAGCTGCAGCCATGCTTGCGGGGCCTGAGGAGCCAGCCTGTGCTCCTCTCTTCAAAGCTGCCTCTGTAAGATCACTTTCTTCTTTTAAAGCTAATGCCATAATTGCTACCACCATCTCATGTCCCAAAGACAGTGACAGACCAAAAAAACCGAGCCTTTGTCTGTTTTTCCTATAGCCCTGGGAAAATAACTTTTCGTAGCTTGCTTAGGATAAGTCTCTTGATTTGGTTTCATTTATATTTTCTATTGTTAGAGTTTCATTTTTCATATACACGGGACCAAGATGAAGGTGGCCCTCACTCTCGGGCCGTGTGGTGCTGGGTCGGTGCCTGAGTATGAACAAGACCTCAAATGCTGCAGTCTAGGCACCCACTTGCCTCCCCTATCCCTTCCCTAAAACGATGTCGTAATGTACTGGTGGCCTGAAACAGGCAAGTCCATGGGATTTGAGATACACTCGTTTTTTTTTTTTTTTTTCTTTTTAGAGACAGGATCTCTGTATCACTCAGGCAGGGATGCTGTGATGTGATCATGTGACGGTATCCTCAAACTCCTGGCCTCAAGCAGTCTTCCTGCCTCGGCCTCCCCAGTGCCAATAGCTGAGACTATTGGCACGTACCACCGTGCCAGGCTAATTTCATTTTTCTGTAGAGATGAGATCTTGTTATGTTGCCCAGGCACTAGATTCTTAACAGTTTGGTGGTATTAGAAATGCCCTGGGCAGTGACAGCAGCGAGGCATACACGGAGGCTCTGGTCTTTTCCATGAGGTGTGTGGTAGAGGGACTGGGGTCTCGGGGAAAAAAGGAAAGGAAGAAGAACTCAGTGTTCGACTGTGATCACTATTCGCTGAACCCCTTTCCTCTGGTCTGAATGTCTATGTTCCCCTAAAATGAATACACTAAAATCCTAAGCCCCGAGGTGATGGTAGTAAGAGGTGGGGCCTTTGGGAGGTGGGTAGATCATGCAGGCAGAGCCCTCATGAAAGGCATTAGTGTCCTTGTGAAAGAGGTCACAGAGAGCTGCCTTGCTTCTTCCACCCTGAGGACACCGTGAGAAAGTGCCATCTCTGAGCCAGCAGCCCTCACCAGACACGGAATCTGCAGGGGCTGTGATCTTGGCCTTACCAGGCTCCAGAACTGTGAGAGACAAATCTTTATTGTTTGTAAGCCACCCAGCCTATAGTATTTTGTTATAGCAGCCCAGTTGAACTAAGACACCCTCTAATCCTCTGATGTTTGAGCCATAAAGCAAGGAGTCTGAACTACAAGATATCCAAAGATAGTGCAAAAACATTATGATTATAACAAGCTCTGACAGTGTTGACTTATCTCTGGTATTCAGGACTAAATGCTAATCACATTTACATGCAATTGTAGCGTTATGTAATGATCTGCTAGGAACTATAGTATTAATTATCAGTGCCTGCTTAATAAAGCATTTGTCAGATTTAAAAATTATGTAATAGACTGATTAAAGTTGGAAATATGCGGCAATCTGACCTTCTTTCACCTCATCTCCAAATTCCACTTTCTCTCATAGTTGATTGTGTTGTAAATGCTACAAGCAGTTAATTGGATTGTTTGTCCCTCTTTTTGCTTTGTTTGGACGTCAGATTTTATACTTATAGGCTGGTCGTGGTGGCTCATGCCTGTAATCCAAGCACTTTGGGAGGCCAAGGCAGGAGGATTGCTTAAGGCCAGGAATTCAAAACCAGCCTGGGCAACATAGCAAGACGCTATTTCTACAAAAAGTTTTTTAAAATTAGCCAGGTATGGCCGGGCGTGGTGGCTCACGCTTGTAATCCCAGCACTTTGGGAGGCCGAGGCGGGTGGATCACAAGGTCAGGGGATCGAGACCACCCTGGCCAACATGGTGAAACCCCGTCTTAAAAAAAATTAAAAAATAAAAAAAAATTAGCCAGGTATGATTGCTTGTACCTGTAGTCCCAGCTACTTGGGAGGCTGAGGCAGGAGGATTGCTTGAGCCAGGAGTTCCAGGCTGTACTGAGCTGTGATTGCACTACTATACTCCAGCCTGAGCCACAGAGGGAGACCTTGTTACACTTACGGCATGGGATTTTCCTTCCCATTGTTCCCTAGGATGGAATACTTGTTCATACTGTCGAAGTGAAAGATGGTCAAATCCTTCTTAGACATGGTCTCATGTAAGTCCTACAACCTGGAGTGCATTGTGGGTACAGAAGTTGGGCAGGGAGTTAAGGACCTGGAGTCGGGGACATTTTGCAAAATTAGAAAATGCTAGAACCTGATGTCCTAAGTGTTTTAAAGCAGCATATATGAGATAATGTATGTGAAATGGCTGGGGGTGGAAAAGTGCTCTGCAGACACAGAGCATTATGCAGAGTCATATGGACCTAGACCAAAACTTAATTTTGACCTAGCTTTGAGTCTTGTCTGCCACTATCTAGGTGTGTGAATCATTTTTTCTCATCTGTAAACAGCGTGATAATAATGTCTATATTATTGAGAGGATTAAATAATATGTAGACAGCCCTAGATTAATGCTAGATTGACAGGTCTTCCTTGACTTATCAATCTGCTGTTTTAATTCTCTCTTGAAATTAAGCAGTGATTTCCTGGGTCTGAATTTACTGTTTGTATTCACTAGTTCTAGGTAGTAAATCTAGTTGTGGACTGTCTATTCTAGACACTGCTCAGAATTCAGCATGCATGAAGACAAGGTCTCTCACAGCATATTTAATCAGTTATTGTCTCACAAAAGAAGCAATCGATGCACCATTCACAATGTTTTTAAACCTATATAAAGAGGCATTGATTCAGAATATTTGCTCTCCATGTGAAAATGTATGTTTGGTGGTTTCCATGGAGACCACCCTGCTGGCTGTTCTGTGATCACTCACTAGCCTTAATTATACACTGGAATTGCCAGAGATCCTTCAAAGCTGTCTCCATAACAACGCCTCCTTGTGGGTAACATGACCACCATCCCTGACCATGTTTCCCATATAGGAGTTCCCTAAAGAGTCGAGTCAGCTGGTAAATTTCAGCCTGTTTGATGTATCCTTATGAAGATCTCTTAGCTGCCTAGGAATTTTTCTGAGTTTCAACTGCTTATCTCTCCTGCTATTTTTCTAGGTTTCAGGAGCTTGGGTGAAGGTAGTGGCAGGGTCTAATATCTTTCTTCAGTGACATATTAACATGTGTCTTGATCTATTGCCACAATATTGAACTAAGAAGGAGGCTTGGTTATGTCAGTTTACTAGATAAAATTAAACCTGTTTGAAATATACGATGAACTCATGAAAGTGTTGTCAACAGATGTTATTCAGGTTCCATGTTTAGAATTTTAGAATGTCTCCAAGACCTTTCGTAAAACTCTCGATGTTTCTGGTGGAATTAAGAGAAACAGATAAATTTCTTTTAATGTAGGATCACACAGATTTCATTACTTTTAAATAATGTAGTTTTTTTTTAACCCTTCACTAATTTTTTGAGATACATTTGTAGGGAAGTTTCAAGACTTAACATTGAATCATACCTTGAACTTCTGAGGAGGTGACAAGTAAACAAATCTCTCATATTCTGTAATCATAGTTCTTATAGGTTCAATTCCTGGTACACACACACACACACACACACACACACACACACACACACACACTCTAGACTACAGGGGAAAGCCTGTAATTATGTTTACAAAGCCCATCACACTTTGCTCTCACTAGGTCAAGTCTATGCTGAACAGAATTGGTTCTCTTCCTTTTTCTACTTTGTATTCTATTGCTACTGTTCTTTCTTTCTTTTTTTTTTTTTTTTTTTTTTGAGATGGAGTCTAGCTCTGTCACCAGGCTGGAGTGCAGTGGCACGATCTTGACTCACTGCAACCTCCGCCTCCCGGGTTCAAGGGATTCTCCTGGCTCAGCCTCCCAAGTAGCTGGGACTACAGATGCGCACCACCACGCCCAGCTAATTTTTGTATTTTTAGTAGAGACAAGGTTTCACCATGTTAGCCAGGATGGTCTCTATCTCCTGACCTCATGATCTGCCTGCCTTGGCCTCCCAAAGTGCTGGGATTACAGGCATGAGCCACCGCACTCTGCCTGTTATTTCTTTATTTCTAGTCATCCTTGCATTCTCATCCTGACTGTCACTGTCTCTCAAGTGGGGAGGCTGTTACTGTCTTTCACCACCCCCTGGATGGGGAACGGTAATCACAAAAGAAGGGGCTCGTCTCCCCAGTTCACTCTTTGAGGTTCTTCCCGTTTTAGCTGCTCACTTCTTCCCATCAAGTTTCAAAGCTCCTTTCAGATATAATTTCCTGATAGCAGTTTAGCATTCCTTTTCTTCCTTCGGTTGTTATTCAACACCTTCATATGTTCTGGAAGGGTCTGATGAAAATACATTGTTAAACCACACGAAGCTGTACAGTAATGTAACTTTTATGTTGAAAGAGCGTGCTTAAAAAATCTAATTATGGCTGTTCCCTAATTAAATCATTTTTCTTTTTCACTGTCTCAGCAGCTATGGCAATGAGAATAATTTTTCATGGAAAATTAAAACCTAGAGGCGGCAGCATAATTTCCTTTGCAGACTCTAGCTCGACAATAATAACAGCATGTCTGATGTCTTTCCATGACATCACCGATGAGGCGACAGGAACATGAAATGGCAAGTTTGGGAGCTGCCATTCGCATGGAAACAGCCAGCCAAGAAGTTAGTTATCTGGGAATTGTTTGTTTATGAACAAGGTTTTCCCGGACGGAATGTGAGAGGGGAAATACAGTTTTGGATTCAGGAAAAAATTTTAGATTCCATTTCCTATTGTCAAAATAATTCATAGATAAATGAGTGCTATGAGTGGATATTTTGCTATTTTTGAATGAGGTTCTTGTTTTTTTTTTTTTTTTTTTTTTCATTTCCAGTTATGTTGTTTTCATTTTTTCCGGTCTATTTTTAGTGCCTTTACCATCACAATCTTTTGTGTTGCAAAAATATGATAACGATTCTGTTTCACAACTTCTGACCTGAATGAATTTGCTCATTTATCATTTGTTCATTTACTGAGGAGATGTCTTTACTTTCTGCAGATTTTCTGACTCTAAGGTTTTTATGGGTGCTGTTAAATAATTAAAAAAAAAAAAGAAAAAGAAAGTCATTTGTGTAACATAAAGACCAGTTAATTGGGAACATTTGCAAGGCCTCCTCTAGGGGATGAATTGATGTGTGCTTGGCTTATTTTAGGATGGCACTGAATAAACGCATGTGGAGTGAGTGCTCTCTCATAAACTGATTTTATTCTGCACACCTTTGCACTCCTATCAGAAACAGAGAAAGATGGAATTCTGCATGTATCTCGTAAAGTAACTTCATTGCCCCATGGTTTTGTGATATACCCATTCCTTCCTTTCTTTGTGCCATTTATTCTGTTGGGGTTCGCTTTTCTTTGTAAAGACCCTCTGTGTGTATCCCTAAAACTAAGTACCCTAGGTTGTGGCTGAACATAGGGTAATTAGCAAAGAGCATGTCAAGTTCTGCTGGTGTACAAACCAGAGGGCAGACCATGGCCAGGACCAATGGCCTGTGTCATTGGAGTGACTGCGCAGATGAAGCAGCTCTTGGGAATTTGAAGGAGCAGACTTTTTTATGGTAAAGCTAAGTCTGGATGCATCAGTGATAGAAAGGCATGACATGTATCTTTGAAAGATTTTTTAGTAGATATTGACTTGTTGCAATTTTGTGAAAATAACTGTTCTGTTACGTTGTGCCTTGGAGACATCTTGGTGGCCTGATACCCGGAGGCCTCCTCACACTTATTTTCCTGTTCTATTCCCCAAAAGTGGAATTTGTGTAAAGTGTAGTCATTTGCCCATTTTTTACTGCGTAAAATTGCTCTCCTCTTTCAAAAAGTAGTCCGAACTTGCTTTTTCTCCTTCTTGCTTTCTTTTTGTTTTGAAACAGAGTCTCGCTCTGTCACCAAGGCTGGAGTGCAGTGGTGCAATCTAAGCTCACTGCAATCTCCTCCTGATTCAAGTGATTCTCCTGCCTCAGCCTCCTGAGTAGTTGGGACTACAGGCCCGCACCACCATGCCCAGTTAATTTTTGTATTTTTTTTTTTTAGTAGAGATGGGGCTTCACCGTGTTGGCCAGGCTGGTCTCGAACTCCAGACCTCAAGTGATCCACCTGCCTCGACCTCCCAAAGTGCTGGGATTATAGTCATGAGCCACTGCCCTCAGCCCTTTTTCCCCTTCTTGACTCTACACTGGCACTTTGCGCTAAGCTGGTCGTTCTTTAGGTGAAGATTTTGTTGTTTTTTTTGTGTGTGTAAGTAGACTGTATATAATTTTAAGGCCAGACAGTGAAGTATGAGCAAATGGTGCTTGTTTATAGGACTCCAAAATAGCCAGTTAGTCAAGTACGCAACAAGAAAAGTTTTTAAGTCAACAACTGATTGCTTTGTATCATGTGAATACAACTAGCCATGAGACTGAATTTGTAATTTTGGTTGTTTCTGCGCAGTTTGACAGGAGAAGTGTTGAGGGTGAGGATCGTGTGGGGAACGGGGACTCCCTGGGTACATTTCCACGTCAGTCCTCTAGTGTGAGCTCTGGGGTGGGGCAGGGTGGGGTGCAGCTTGCTGCACAGGGAGCAGGCCCAGGGTTGTGTCTGTGTTCTAAAAGAATTCTCTCTTTTTGGCTTCACCCTCAGGCCATTATTCCCTACTTGGGGCTTTGTGTGTTTTCTGCACTATTTTCCAGTGTGGTTACAGTTGGCATTGAATATAGTAGGTGATTAGTCAAGATTTGATAAATCAAATGCCCACCACTTTCTCTTTTCTCCCTGTCGGGAGAAGTAAAGGAAAACAGAAAAATAATAATAATTGGGTAACTGTACTTCCCAGCAATCCATCTGCTATATCAGCCTGTGAGCCCAAGGAAGGCAGGGCACATCTTAGGGTTACATCCCCAACATCTGGCAGAGCACCCAGAGGCATAATTTGAATTGCAAAAGATTTGGTGACTTTTACAATACTTTCAAAATCTGTAGTCCACATGGAATTAGGAGCCACTGTTTTCAAGTCTCAGGTTAGTCCTTTGTGCAGTGACTACCCCTCCCCCTCCAGAAAAGAACGAAAGAATTTACTTTTTCACCCAATGTTAGACTTATCCTCTTGAAATTTGAAGTCTTCAGTTTCAGTGATGCAGTCACCTGTTGCTACCTGTGCCTTGCCCTCTGCCCACAAAGGGAGGGTTTGTTATCTGTGAAAACATATTTTTTCCTTCAGGTGGGAGTAGGAGTGTTCTCATAACTGCAGGCCTTGCACTCCTGCCTTAGAAATTTCACTGGGAGCAGTGTTGATCCGATTATTTTAAATTGTCAAACATCTGCTGCCATTGGGCTGTGCCATGCAGTGGACTTTACTTCCTCTGTGCACCCTTAAAATGTTAGGATAAGGGAGTGCAACGCTTTGGCAGTTATTAAATCTCATCTTTCATTGGAGTATACTATATACGTTCTGTCCTTCACAGATAGACAGAACACTCCATAAATCAGAATAAGAGTTCACTTTGAAGCACTGACAGAGTGCCTTATTTTATCCCCCACCTACAGTTAACCGGCCTGGTATTGAGCCCATGGGCAGTGACAGTAGAGGCATCTTTGGGTTATTGAGCTACTGCTGTACGAATCACCCAGATCTGATCAGTCCTGATTATTTGAAGCCTGTATCTTCTCTGAAGTCGGCCATGCTTATTATTATTTTCCTCAAGTTATAGTTGTGCCGTTTAAGAATGTTTACTCTAATAATTACATAATATATAACCTGGTTTCAATACTCATGCTTTTAATGAAGGATTCTTACCCTGAAAATTTTTTTTCATGTTGCCCTGTACAAAGATGTTATGTCAGCAAATGTACTCAGCAGGTGTATAGAGTGGCCTGTCTTATTCCCGGATAAGATAGGGAGTAAGATTCTCTTACTCATCTCCACATGGAGGTGAGGCTGTAGAGAGAAGGGACAAGCACCCAGCATTTCGGAGACAGAAAGACCTGGGTAAGAATCTCATTCTATGGCAGTGTGACCTTGGAAAAATCAAATAACTTCTTTATGTGTCAGCTTGCTTGTATGTAAAATGGGAATAATTGTATATACTTCACAGAAATGTTGCAAGAATTATTTAAACTAATGTGTCTTAAGCAGTTAATGTTAGTTTTTTTTTTTTTTTAATTTTTGAAGTATCTCAGTGGACCTGATATATCATTTTATATAACATTTTGGAAGTGCTACACTGGTGTTTATTTTTTCAAAAGAAAAGGAAAAAAAAAGTCAGTCCTAAAGATTGTTGGAAGAGTTCTCTATTGCTAGATGAAATTTCAGCTTTCAGTTTGTACTTGGTTGGCAGTAAGAGAATGGGGAATTGAGACAAAGTGGTATTAACTCTCATGTGGAATCACACACCCAAAAGAATGCTTACAATGAAAAAACTTGCAATACCAAATGCTGGTGAGGACTGAGGAATGACATTTATGCTTTAGAAAACACCAAAGCTAAACAACATCTATGTAATAACGAAGTAACCCCCCACCTCAGTATTTACCCAAGAGAAACGAAGACATATGTTCACAACAAGATATGTTCAATGTTGTGGAATTAGATGGTGGTGGTAGTTGCACAACTTTGTGAGTATATTAAAATCTGTTGTACTCTTTCACGGGTGAATTTTATGGTATGGGCATTATATCTCAGTAAGGCTGTTTTTTTTTTTTTTTTTTTAAATACATGTTCAAAGCAAAGTGTGGTAGCTCATGCCTGTAATCCCAGTGCTTTGGGAGACCAGCGTTAGAGGATCGCTTGAGGACAGGAGTTTGAGACCAGCCTAGGCAACATAGTGAGACCTCGTCTCTACAAAAAAAAAAATTTTTTTTTAATAGCCAGGTGTAGTGGTGCGTGCCTGTGCTCCTGGTTCTTTGAGAGGCTGAGGTAGGAGGATTGCTCGAGCCCAGGAGTTCAAGACTGCAGTGAGTTATGATCACTTCACTGCACTCTACCCTGGGCAACAGAGCAAGACTCAAAAAAAAGAAGACATGTTCAAGCAAATCCATGGCAGCTTTATTCATAATAGCACCTAACTAGAGGAAATAGTCCATAAATTTCACCTGTTTGTACAGTGGAATCCTCATCACAGCAGCAAAGGGCACGTAGCCACAGAGGGGATTCGGGATGGGTTAATGGATTGGAAGGAGTCTGCGGTGCTTGGTGCGGTGATGGGAAGGGCTGGTATCTCTGTCCAGGTGGCAGCTGTGTGGGTGTTAAGGGTGTAAACGCTCAGCGATCCTTGTACTTGAGATACCTGTGCCTCATACACTACATGGTATTTATGTTATACTTCAGTTTTAAAAATTGGATGTTCCCAGCTACTCAGGAGGCTGAGGCAGGAGAATCATTTGAACCAGGGAGGTGGAGGTTGCAATGAGCCAAGATCACACCATTGCACTCCAGCCTGGGTGACAGGAGAAGACTCTGTTTAAAAAAAATAATCAGATGTGGATGCTGTAATGCTGCCTGGTTCAGAAAGCAGAGCCCCACATGCTGACCATGCCCTCCTGTTTGTTGACCGCTAAGAGGACAAACAGGCCCAGCAGCTTCCCAAGCAGACCCCTGGGGCCTCTTGCTTTGTGTTGTCTCCCAGGTGGTGGTGGAGCGGGGCCTGGTTTCACTTGCTGGGAAAATGACACCTCTTTCTGGGCGGTGGCCACCGTTTCTCCTGAACATCGTGGTTGGAGAGCGTTTCTAACAGATCTTCAGCTCGGTGTCAAGGTAAAGAAGGTGAGCTCAGACTTCCCAGTAGCATTGCAGAAGCATTTCTTGTTCTGGTTGTGCCCCACAGGTGAGGACCATGCCCCTCCAGGCGCGCTCTTCCTTCAGGGGCTGTGACTAATTATGGAAAATGGCACAGCTGCCACTCTCTCAGACCATGAGGTTTAATTGAGTGAATACTGTTGTTCCGGGGCTCTGCCTCTCGCTGGACACTCCTGCTGGGCTGGGACCTCCCGAGTAGCTGGAATGACAGGTGTGAGCCAACACACCTGGCTAATTTTTCAATTTCTTATTGCCCAGGCTGCCTGTGGCCCTTTTCTGAAAGGCTTCACGTTGGTGACTCTCCTCTCGTGTAGGTGCTGCTTGAATGTCTGAGTCTGACTGCGATGGGAGTGAGCAGTCTCCTAGGGCACCATTACAGCATCCACATCGGATTTTTTTTTTTTTTTTTTTTTTTTTTGAGACAGGGTCTTCCCCTGTCACCCAGGCTGGAGTGCAATGGCATGATCTCAGCTCACTGCAACCTCTGCCTTCTGGGTTCAAATGATTCTCCTGCCTTAGCCTCCCAAGTAGCTGGGTGCTTGTGTTTGGACCCCCTCACGCCACGCTTTGCTGCTGTTGCAGTTTTCTTTACCGGTAACTGTACAATGTAGAAAAACCTCCAGGAAACTGAGAGGCTGAAGGAGACCAATGGAGAACAGAGGAATGGAAGGGAAGTAGGTTGTCATGGAAGCCAGAAAAACTCACTCTGCAGCTTGGGCAGAGCAGAGCCACTGTCAGGGTGCATCTTAGGGACACCTGCAGCCCAACCATCTGGAGAGCTGAATGCCAGCTGCCCCGAGACATGAGCTGGCACGGCCCAGGGTGTGGGAATGCAAATGGCATGGTCCCCTGGTCAGGGTTTGAATTTTCTGGTGGGTATTTAACTGTAGGGGTATTCACCATTATTGAAGTAAATAACTTTCCCTTTAACTTATGTCTTTAATTTTTTTTTTTCAGATGAAGTCTCGTTCTGTCGCCCAGGATGGAGTAGTGGTGCAATTTCCGCTTACTGCAACCTCTGCCTCCCGGGTTCAAGCGATTCTCCTGCCTTAGACTCCCAAGTGGCTGGAACTACAGGCATGCTCCACCACACCCAGCTAATTTTTTGTATTTTTAGTAGAGACGGGGCTTTCACCATGTTAGCCAGGTTGGTCTCGATCTCTTGACCTCACGATCCCCCTTCTTTGGCCTCCCAAAGTGCTGGGATTAAAGGCATGAGGCACCATGCCTGGCCACCATGCCTGACCACCGTGTCTTTAATTTTGACCCATGACATCTCTGGAAAATAATCTTAGAAACCATTTAGTCACTCTCTTCATTTTAAAAATTCAAAAGGCTAATTATAGAAAAGGTAGAAAGTAAATGAAAAGGAAAAGAAAAGCTTATGGGACTGTTTCAGAGTATATTCTTCTGTGGGAATTTTTTTATACACACATTCCTGGATTTGTCTATCTGTTTTTACAGAAATGGGATTGTTCTTCAGACCTCTTAGATTTCTGTGTAGCAGTATGGGGAATATTTTCTCCTTCTCGGGATGGATGAGGAAATGGAGGCCCAACCAGGTGAATGACTTGCTCACACAGCGCTGGCACTCACCTGGAGAGGTGGGCTCGCACAGCTGCCCAGTCCAGAGGCTTCTTGCCCTGATAAAGGCCTGAGAAGGCAGCTGTGGGGCCGAGGCCAGGGGGTCCAGAGCCCCAGGCTTATCAGTGGCCATGGGCATTGAGCACAGTGCCTGACATGCAATAGGCCTTTGATCAAGGAGAGAAATGAATGAGGCGGGGCATGGTGACTTATGCATGTAATCCCAGCACTTTGGATGGCAGATCGCTTGAGCCCGGGGCATCGAGGCTGCCGTGAGCTATGATTGCGCCATTGCACTCCAGCCTGGGTGACAGAGTGAAACGCTTTCTCAAAAAAAAGAGAAATGAATGAAAGGCACTGGTTGTACCGGTGGAGGCCTCGTTCCCGCCCTCCCTGTCCTGGTGCCTGGGTCTGGGCAGTTTGTTTTCAGCAGCTGCCTTGCTCTCTCCTTGCTAGCCTCACACTTCCAAAGCCTTGTGCAGTCACGGACTTGTGGTGATCTCAAAAGCCTCCAGTGTTCAGTTTGCAGAAAAGGCAGTGTATTACCTCTGGCAGCTGTATGATGACTATAACACATTGTACACACTGTAGCAGCTAAAATCTCGGCGGTACAGCTGAGTTCTTCTGATTTTATAAACATGTGATGGAGTCTCAGAGGCTTGCCAGGTGAGGCAGGCCAAGGGACAGACTTCGGCTTCACACACAGCTGATAGGGAGCTCTTAGCCAAACTCTCAGAGTTAATTCATTAAACTTTTTTGGTCATGTCTTCTTTCTGCGAAACATCTCAATGACTTTCTACACTTAAAAATATGTTTTCTCTTTGACCTAGTACTTCAACCTGTGGGAACTTATCCTTTAGATACATTTCCATAAGCATAAAATGGCATATGTGGCTGGGCAGGTGGCTCACGTCTATAATCCCAGCACCTTGGGAGGCTGAGGCAGGTGGATCACCTGAGGTCAGGAATTTGAGACCAGCCTGGCCAACATGGTGAAACCCCATCTCTACTAAACATACAAAAATTACCTGGGTGTGGTGGCTTATGCCTGTAATCCCAGCTACTCAGGAGGCTGAGGCAGGAGAATTGCTTGAAACCGGGAGGCGGAGGTTGCAGTGAGTCGAGATCATGCCACTGCACTCCAGCCTGGGCGACAGAGTGAGACTCCATCTCAAAAAAAAAAAAAAAAAGGCATATGTGCAGAGTTATAATTCAGTATTCTTTCTAAGAGCAGAGGATGGAAACAATCCTGGTGTCCATCAGTAGGGGCCTGTGCTCTGTCTGGCCAGTGGATACTGTAGAAGAAGAAATTGAGGACACACTCTATGTGCTGCCAGGGAATGATCCCCAAGATACAGTCCTTGACTTCCGATGGTTTGTCTCACTGTGATGGATTTATTGGGGTGTAACCCCACTGTAAGTTGAGGAGTATCTGAATTACTAAGTGAAAAACATAACTGTGTGTGTCATATGCTAGCTTTTGTGTAAAAAGAAAAAGAAACTCAGGCTGAATTCATATTCACTTACATGTGCGTAAAGAAACTTGAATACGTAAGAAACGTGATGGTGGGAAATGAGAACTGCGCAGACAGTAGCTAGGCGGGAGGGAGATGCTTCACTGTGTATCGAGTCTTACAGTTTTGTTTTCAGAATCATGATTGTCTCACCTATAAAAGTAAAATTGGAAAAATAAAATAGGCTTCAATATGCTACCCCCAAAATACCATGAAAATGGTTAGTTACATCTTTGTTTTACAGAGTTTAAACCTGGTTACAAGAACCAGTTACAAAGGTGTAACTCTTACTGAATCAGAAAGAGTTGATTGGTCGCTAGATACCTGTAGTGGAAGGAAAGATGATAGGAGTGGCAATGAGGTGGGTCTCCTTGGGGGAGAGAGCAGTGTCCATGGTATGGTGACCTCTTGAGTTGAAGGACGTGGCCTCTGAGTCCACTCGGAAAGAGGGCTGCTCCCTGCACGTGGGCTTTGTTTGGTTCTGGTCTGTCTGAACAGCAGTCATGAGCACGCTTTGACAGTGACAGGGATCCCCCAGCCTGAGTCCTGCTGTATCACACAGAGCAGGGACCAGATGCTTTGTCCTGAGCACATGCTCAGTCAGTGACCACCGGAAACATGGCAGGGCCACCAGGCATATTGCTGCCCCCCAGCATTTGGGAGATGGCCACACAAACTACAAATCACATTTTACTGTAGAGATGAATAAACTTAAGTTACTAAGGGGTGCTGCAAGGGTATTCTGAAATGCATACTCCTTGCCTTCAGAAAATGCAGGTGTGCCATGTCCACAGTCTTTAAGAGTTCTTCATGAAAAGTAGCCACTGATGGGCATTATTTTCTTCTTGATAGAGGACACTTGATGGGCTCCTGGCTGCATCCACACTGGGGGGTGGGGGGTGGCACGTCAGCAGCCGACATTCCTTTTGTGTGTGGGACCATGGAAAGGCTGCAATTCAGATTTCTTTCTTTCTTTCCTTTTTTTTTTTTTTTTTTTTGAGACAGAGTCTCTCCCTGTCACCCAGGCTGTAGTGCAGTGACACGATCTTGGCTCACTGCAACCTTTGCCTCCTGGGCTCAAGCGATTCTCCTGCCTCAGCCTCCCAAGTAGCTGGGATTACAAGCACATACCACCATGCCCAGCTAATTTTTGTATTTTTAGTAGAGACAGAGTTTCACCATGTTGGCCAGGCTGATCTCGAACTCAAGTGATCCGCCTGCCTCAGCCTCCCAAAGTGCTGGAATTGCGTGAGCCACCGTGCCTGACCACACAATTCAGATTTCTATATTTTTAGCTTTCATAAAGAGGGGTACCTTATACATTGGAGGGAACAAGATAACACATTTCCTTACTCTGGATCTTTACATTGGGCCTTGTGTCAGCTGACGGATTTATTAAGTTAAAGGCTGTCTGCTTTCTTTGGAATATATGCTTGAATGTCTGTAACAACATTTTCATTTTAAACTTAGAAGATAGATTAACATTGAATGGCTTCTCCCAAGCATTGGTTTGCCAGAATCTTAGGGACACTCAGTGTGCAACTCACGCACCTTCTTCGCTTTGGCTGCCAGGAATCATGCGGCCACACTCTGAGCCCCTCCCATGCATGGCGGCCACCCTGGTGTGGATTTTGTCCTGGCTTCCCTCTGCCTTCTTCTCCTTGGTTTCCTCTTTCCTTCATGTTTCTTACCTACTTCTAATTGATATTCTGAGTCTGAATTCATCCATCTTTTTAAGTTTCTTGAAAATTCTCACTGGAACAAGTCAGGAAATGAGTAAAATCCCCTTTCCCGTCAAAGAAAGATAATAAGGGAAAGAACAAAATTCAGTCCCTGAGAAATACTTTCTAGATGGTTCTTTTATTTTATAGAGGAACCTGAAATCCAGAGAAGGGGATGGGTCTGCCTGAGGTTATTCAGCCAGTTTGTGACCCAGCCAGGGAGCACCCAGGACCCTCCCTGCCGGCTCACGGGGTTGGGAGAAGCTCTCTTGGCATCCATACGGAGGACTCTCTCTGGTCTCCTGATAAAACCGCATGCCTAATCTTCCTGGGACCAGCTGCCCCTCTTCTTTAAATGAATAGGATTCTCCATGGAACTTTTAAAATACCTTGCTAGGAAAAAGGGGTTTTAAACTATTGATGTTTTCACTATCTTCAGTTTTCCTTTGGCTTCAACAGTGGCCTTTAATCCACTGCACACTTGGCATTCCAGTTAACATTCAGCAGCAGCGTGTGCTGGGCTCATTCATGCTGTTCCTTCTCTGTAGAACACCCTTCCCACCCTTCCTCCCCTGGTAATTCCTGTTTGCCCTTCATGCTTAGCACAGGACTCCGCCCTACTTTGAGGTTTGTTCCCATAACATTCAGAGTCTGTCCATGTCTTAACACCCTATGATAATATTGACATTCTTTGCTTTAGCTAACCTAGTGCGGGGTGTTGCAAGGGCAGATTTTGCCTTTCATGTCACCTCTCTAGTGCCCTGTGTGGTGCTCAGTGAACATAATTTGGCCTGAACTTCATCCCAGCAGAAACCCAAAGCCCTTTTCCTTTTTCACTTCTAATTCAATAAAAGCGTCTTCTGAAACATTCAACCTTTTTAAACAAACATTCATTTTTTAAAACTCTCCAAGAGAGCAAGGGAGCGTGTCTTAGCTTGATTGCCATGACAAAATATCACAGACTGGGTGGCTTACACAATAGAAATTTACTTTCTCACAGTTCTGGCGGCTGTGGTGTCCAGGAGTCAGCCAAGAGCAGGGTGCCAGCAGGGTGGGTGTCGTGTGAGAGCTCCCTCCTGGGGTTTCAGATGGCTGCCTTCTCCCTGTGCGCTCACATGAACTCTTCTTTGTGCACCTGGGCGAGCTGGAAGGAAAACAAGTTCTGGTCTCTTTTTATTTATTTATGTTTTCTGGTTTCTTTTCTTTTCTTTTTTTTTTTTTTGAGACAGAGTGTCACTCTGTCCACCAGGCTGGGGTACAGTGGTGTGATCTTGGCTCACTGCAACCTTCGCCTCCTGGGCTCAACTGATTTTCCTGCCTCAGCCTCCCAAGTAGCTGGGACTACAGCCTGTGCAACCATGCCTGGCTAATTTTTATAGTTTAATAAAGATGGGGATTCGCCATGTTGGCCAGGCTGCTCTCAAACTCCTGACCTCAGGTGATCCACCTACCTCGGCTTCCCAAAGTGCTGGGATTACAGGCATGAGCCACTGCGCCTGGCCTCTGGTATCTTTTAATAAGGGCACGAATCTCATGGTGAGGGCCCCACACTCATGACCTCATCTAAACTAAATCATCTCCCAAAGGCCCCATCTCCAAATACTACCACACTGGGGGTTGGGCTTCAGCATAGGAATTATGGACAGTTCAGTCCATGGCAAATAGGTTGTGTGGCAGAGCTGGAAGGTCTTCATGGTTTGTGTAAACCTACTGTGCAAGTTTGTAAGTTTCTAAGAAGTTTTCACTCTCTGGTCATGTGCAACTGAGTGTGACCAGACTTGGAGCCAGGGTCCAGTCCTTGAGGTCACATAGAGGGCTCACTTCTTCCAGCTGATGCTCTTCAGGAAGTGTTGGGCTAAAGGAAGGAGGCAGGTGAAAAACAGGCAACGGGGTTTTACCTAATGAGCACCACATCTCCTCCCTTTGAATGTTGAAGTGTTGGGGTCTGGGGTCTGGATATTTCTCTTTTGGCAGATCTATTCTTTTGCCTCCATTATTGCTAAATGTAACTGTAGTGTAAGTTGAAGTTATTGTTATATCAAAAGGAGATAAGTCCTCACAGCCTTGGAGTAAGCATAATTATGGTGCTTTTATTGAAAGCTCCTTTGAACTTAAATTCATGTAATTTCTAAAAATAGTCTGCAGAGATTAGATCTATGCTTTGAGTAAATCAAAACAACGTAGAAAATAAAAACATCTTAACCACATGCCCTTCCTTTCCACAAGCACAGAGTTCTGCTTCACTTGGGAGACTAGTAGAACTTTCTAGCTAGCAAGACAAAAGTTTGAAAAATAACTGGCACCAATCCATGATTCTAACAGTTTATCTGACAGTAGATGAGTATGTTTACTAAGTTAAATTAAACCAAGAAGGGAAAAGTACTAGAATGGGGAATTAAGAGACTCCATACCAGGTTATTGCTGATTAGAGTTTGAAGGAAAATTAGGGATGTCTCAAATTGTTCATTTGTCTTCTACAGTTGGGCGTTCTAAGTATGTTGACATTACTTTGCCTTTTATTACTACTTGGAAAAGAAAATAGTTGGCAAATTTATGGCCCATCTTTTTTTTTTTTTTTTTTTTTTTTTTTTTTTGAGCTGGAGTTTCACTCGTTACCCAGGCTGGATTGCAATGGTAAGATCTCTGCTCACGGCAACCTCCGCCTCCAAGGTTCAAGCGATTCTCCTGCCTCAGACTCCCAAGTAGCTGAGATTACAGGTATGCACCACCACACCCAGCTAATTTTGTATTTTTAGTAAAGACAGGGTTTCTCCATGTTGGTCAGGCTGGTCTCGAAATCCCAACCTCAGATAATCCACCCACGTTGGCCTCCCAAAGTGCTGGAATTATAGGCATGAGCCACCATGCCCAGCTAGCTCATCTATTTAAAGAAAATTATAATAGCAAATAAAACAAAGAAACAATACAATCAAGTATTTGAGGACAAGCTGAAGTGGAATGCCCAAAGAGAAAGATGGGGGAAGAAGTCCTTCAAAGGTTCTGTGAAGCATACTTCAGCAGACATGATATGAATATGGCCTTCTGAGAAATGTAAGTACCAGAGAAAAGTCAGCCATCCAACCCAGGGAAGAGCTAACACCTTTAGCACAACTGTGCCAGGAAGATTGCAAGTCCAAAATGCCCACATGTTTCTGAAGTTATGCCTTTGTTAAAGAGTTCAGAGTTTCAGCACTTGAATTCTACTACCCACTCCGCCTCCCTTCTTGGGATATAAATCAAAAGAGCCTATGGACAAGGAATAGTCAGTGAAAAACAAAGCTGAGTTAAACCAAAAACACTCAACCCTGGCTGGGAAGCAGAGACTTTCTGCTCCCTGTGCGAGGCACGACTTCCTTTCCGTCCTTCTCCTTCCTAAACCACAGCATGTGGAGACAGAGTCAAGAGAACGTTATTGCATGGATTCATGAGGGGAGACTGTGTGGAGTCTGGTTCCTGCCTTTAAGCCTTAGAGTCCTACTGACTAGTGTAAAATAAATGTACAATCAGATAAACAATTATTGTCCTTGGAATGAACTTGGAAGAGAATGAAAGGATAAAAGAGAAGGCAGAAGAGTTTCCTCCTCCGTGGGCAGAGAAGGAATCATGAGGGGAGGGAGCTGAATATTCGAATCTCTCGCCTCCAGCCTGCCATCATCATTACCATCAGATATACTTTATCTGAAACTCTGTATCTGAAGAGAAAAAGACTGTGCCCAAGTTCTGTTGCCCCAGGCTGGCATATGTCAAAACCTAGACTATGATTTTTTTTTAAGCTAATTAAAATTGTCAGGATGAGTTAATAAGATTGTTGCTGAATGGGAGGTAGTTCAGAACAAGTAAAAAAGCCAGCGGGGTGTGCTGGCTCACACCTGTAATCCCAGCACTTTGGGAGGCCAAGACAGATGGATTGTTTGAGCCCAGGAGTTCGAGACCAGCCTGGCCAACATGGTGAAACCCGTCTCTACAAAAAATACAAAAATTAGCCAGCTGTAGTGGCACATGCCTGTAGTCCCAGCTACTCAGGAGGCTGAGACGGAGAATCAGTTGAGCCCGGGAGGCAGAGGCTGCAGTGAGCCGTGATTGCATCACTGTACTCCAGCCTAGGCGACAGAGCAAGAGCCTGTCTCAAAGCAAAACAAAACAAAACAAAACAAAACAAAAAAGTCATTACTCCCAAAGTAATCCCAGCACTTTGGGAGGCCCAGACAGGCAGATCCCCTGAGGTCAGGAGTTTGAAACCAGCCTGACCAATATGGAGAAATCCCATCTCTACTAAAAATACAAAAATTAGCCAGGTGTGGTGGCACATGCCTATAATCCCAGCTACTTGGGAGGCTGAGGCAGGAGAATCACTTGAACCCGGGAGGTGGAGGTTGCAGTGAGCCAAGATTCTGCCATTGTACTCCAGCCTGGGCAACAAGAGTGAAACTTGGTCTCAAAAAAAAAAAAAAAAAGACTCCCTACTTTATGTCATGATGGCATCCAGTGGCTCTAGAAAAATAGTGGCTGGCCTAGCCTGGTTTGAAAACTAGTAGCATAGACTATAGACCATCTCTCTGGGTCTGCTTTTGCATGTATATAAGAAAGGGAAACTTAGCTCAGAGTAGAATGTTGTACCTTGTGACAGGCCAGTATCTCAATGGAAACAACTAGGGGAAAAACAAATAAATTGTAAAAATCATATTTTTAAGAAAATTGGAGAGCTGTTAAGCAAATTTCCAAAGAGAGAAGAATCCTTCCTAGGTATACTGAGTAACCAAGCTGTTTTCTTCATGGTAAGGGCAGGGAAAGAGCAGAATAGTTGTTGATTCTGGGTGTGGGCTAAGGATCTGGCTTGGTCCAAAATGATGAAATATTAGGGAAAGAGAAACTAGCAGAGTGTAGGCAGTCATACTGAACTGGTTTGATGGACTGGAAACTAGAGTAGCCCCAAAGGAAGTCTAGTTTTTCCCCTGAGGCATTTGCTGAGTTCTGGGGTGGTGCAGGAGGCTGCAGGTTTGGAAACTCTCATAGTCTAGGGGTATTTAGGAGACAAAGTCTGGCTAGAAGGAATAGACTGCAGCAAAAGCACAATTCTTCCCCTCAAGACAGTTGCCACATTTTGAACCTGCATGGATGGGAGGCTAAAAAGCTAAGAAAGGCAGACCTTTTATGGATGAGGGGACAGAGATCCACCAAGCTCTTAAACATGAGTCTGGGAGAGTTACAGCTCAGGGACTAGCTAAAATCGAGGTGGGCTAAGTTACTAGAGCTGCAGCCTTCCTCAGTCACTCAGTCCCTTGTTTGAGCTCATCACCCTATTAGAGGGAAAGGAGAACGCTTCCTGGATGAGCTATCCTCTGGAGCTTCTACATTTTCTACACAATGTCCAGCATGTAATCAAAGATGTAGGCATATAAATAGGCAGGAAGGCATAACTGATAATCAAGGGGGGAGAAATAGTAGGAACAGAGCTACAGATGATGCAGATACTGAAGTTAGCAATAACTTAAACATAACTGGATAGTATGTTAAAGAAAATAGAGGAACAGATGGATAAAATAATGAGAAAATCCAGTGTAAGATTAGAATCTGTTTTTAAAAAATTAAATAGTTATTATAGAATTGAAAAATTCATCTGAAATTAATAGTTTATTGGATGGTCTAAGAGCACACTGGGTACAATGTAGCAGGATTGGTGAACTCAGGGTCAGTAGAAAATACTCAAAGTGAAACACAGGAAAAAAGGCTGGAAAGAGCAGAACAGAGCATAAGGGACACGGGAAATGTTCCTAAGATCGAATATTTGTGTAATTGTAATTCTAGAAGAACAGGGGAGAGAGATTGGGCAGAAGCAGTATTTGAAAGGATGTGGGCTGAGAATTTTCCAAAACTATTGACTGCCGTAATACAAATAAAACCATACTTAGGTATATCTACTCAAACTATCAAATTTATGTTTGAAAACAAACAATAAATTTAAAAATCTTAAAATCAGCTAGAGAAAAAGGACATGACCTTAAATTGAAGAAGCAACCATAAAGCCAATGGCTGACTTTTTACCTGAAACAATGAGTGCCCATAGACAATGAAATGACATCTTTATTTTATGCATATGACCCTTGACTGCAGGAATGACATCTTTAAAGTGCTGAAATAGGCCAGGCTAGGTGGCTCACGCCTGTAATCCCAGTACTTTGGGAGGCTGAGGTGGGCGGATTGCCTGAGGTCAGGAGTTCGAGACCAGCCTGGTCAGCATGGTGAAACCTCATCTAAAATTCAGAAATATAAAATACAAAATACAAAATTTAGCTGGGTGTGGTGGCACATGCCTGTAGTCCCAACTACTCTGGAGACGAAGGCAGGAGAATCACTTGAACCTGGGAGGTGGAGGTTGCAGTGAGCTAAGATCATGCCATTGTACTCCAGTCTGAGTAACAGAGCCAGAGACTCCATCTCAAAACAAACGGAAAGAAAGGGGGTAGGGGAGAAGGAAGGAAGGAAGGAAGGAAGGAGGGAGGGAGGGAGGGAGGGAGGGAGGGAGGGAGGGAGAGAGGGAAGGAAAGAAGGAAGGAAGGAAGGAAGGAAAAGGAAGGAAGGAAAAGGAAGGAAGGAAGGAAGGAAGGAGCTGACAGAACAGAAAGAAAGAGAGACAGAGAAAGAAAGAAAGGGAGGGAGGGAAGAGAGGGAGGGAGGAAGGAAGGAAGGAAAGAAAAAGAGAAAGGAAGGAAGGGAGGGAAGGAGGGAAAGAGCTGACATAAAGTAAGGGGAGAGATTAGGTCATCGCAACACTGCATTTCCTTCTTACTGTAAGTAACTGGAATCACCAACCTCTTCAAAATTACAATGAAGCCTAGGTGTGGTGCCTCACACCTGTAATCCCAGCACTTTGGGAGGTCAAGGTGGGTGGATCACTTGAGGTAAGGAGTTGGGGACCAGCCTGGCCAACATGGTAAAACCCAGTCTCTACTAAAAATATAAACATTAGCCAGGTGTGTTGGTGTGCACCTGTGATCTCAGCTGCTTGGAAGCTTGAGGCAGGAGAATTGCTTGAATCCTGGATGTGGAGGTTGCGTTGAGCCAAGATTGTGCTACAGTACTCCAGCTTGGGTGACAGAGCAAGACTCTGTCTCAAAAAAAAAAAAAAAATTACTGTGAAGAATTTGAAGAATTACTACATAAAGTTTCTAGACTCTTTTATTAAATATATTAATACATGCTTATTAGAGCTAGTCCTCAAATTTCTGCTGAATCACGTATCATATCACATAGATGGATTCATATCACATAGCATGATATTGGCTTCTTCCTAACATCACATTGGAAGTTCATTATAAATCAAGGGCAATAGTACATAATTTGGATAGATCATGTTGTAAAGTAAAATATAAGTGTTTGAAGATAGAATAAATGAATGGTTCTATGAAAAGGAAACCGTGGTGTATTGGTATGATACATGTATAGTGTTAATTAAGATGCTGGACGAAATAGTGACTTAGAATTCCTTGCTACATAAAATATGACCATGGCACACACCAAAAGCACAAGCAACAAATGAAAATAGAGATAAAGTGGAGTTCCTCAAAATTAAAAACTGCTGAGCTGCAAAGTACACCACCAAGAAAGGGAAAAGACAACCCACAAACGAATCACATAGCTCATGTGGGACTCATCTCTACAACACATAAAGAACTCTTACACCTCAATAATTTTTAAAAACCCCGATTTTTAAAATGTGCAAGGGATCTAGACAGCTCTGCAAAGAAGATGAACAACTGGCCAATGAGCCCATGGAAAAGATGCTCAGTGTCGTTAGTCACCCGGGAAATACAAACCAAAACCACAGTGAGGTGTCCCTTCACCCCCACTAGGATGGCGACAATTAAAAAGAAAGATAGCCAGGATGTGAAGAAACTAGAATCTTTTTTGTACACGTTTAAAATTTTCTATGATAAAAGACATATGGCCGGGCGCAGTGGCTCATGCCTGTAATCCCAGCACTTTGGGAGGCTGAATCAGGTGGGTCACTTGACATCAGGAGTTCGAGACCAGCCTGGCCAACATGGTGAAACCTGGACTCCACTAAAAATACAGAAATTAGCCAGGTGTGGTGGTGCATGCCTATAATCCTAGCTGCTCAGCAGGCTGAGGCAGTAGAATCACTCGAACCCAGGAGGCGGAGGTTGCGGTAAGCAGAGATTGGTCACTGCACTCCAGCCTGGGCAACAGAGTGAGACTCTGTCTGAAAGAAAAAGAAAAAAGAAACATAAAAAGACAAAGTGTACCTAATCTACGATGGTAGATCTTCGGATCTTTGGAGGGGAGGGAAAAAAAAGTAGTTGTATGGGAGCACAAGTGACACTGTTGCTAGTCCTTGGTTACATACATGTATTCACTGTGTAATCATTCATTAAGATTTATATAAGTGCTTTTTTTTTTTATTTGGAGATGAAGTCTCACTCTGTCACCCAGGCTGGAGTGCAATGATTCGATCTCGGCTCACTGCAACCTCCACCTCCTGGGTTCAGCCTCCCGAGTAGCTGGGATTACAGGTGCCCACCACCACACCCTGCTAATTTTTTGCATTTTTGGTAGAGATGGGGTTTCACTATGTTGGCCAAGCTGGTCTTGAACTCCTGACCTCTTGATCCGCCCACCTCGGCTTCCCAAAGTGCCGGGCTTACAGGCTTGAGTCACATGAGTACTTTTTGCATGTATTTCTGTATGCATAGTATATATCACTAAAAGCTTAAATATTCCATATTTGCACACAAAAAATGGAACCCTCACACACTGGTGGTGGAAATGTAAAATGGTGCGGTAAATACCTGCAGTGATGATGGGATGATGGAGATAGTGATCATGGTGTCTTGTTTCACCAGGTTCTGGCCTATTTCATTGATGCTATGAAGTGGTTTTGTGATGTTTGGCGGTTTTGTGGATACTTTTACTCAATCTAGTAACACAGCAATAATCAGGGATTCAATCCTATCTTCATATGAGAATTACAAGGGGATCTTTTTAAAAATGCTAAATCCTGGGCTTCAGTCTAGGAAATTTTTATTTGATTGACATGGAACAGAATATTAGTGGGGGGTGTGTGTGTATGTGTGTGTGTTTAACTTCTCACAGGATTCTGGATGTGCCATCAGGGCTGAGAACTATTGAGCCAGGATTAAGCAAATCCACTGATAAGGGTTAGCTTGGAGTTAGAAAGGAGATTGGAACAGGACTCAGGAGACCTGGGTTTTAGTCCCAACTCTTTCTTTGTTTAAACTATGTGCTTTGAGCAAGGTATTTATCCTCTGTGAGCTTTGGTTTCTTCATCTGTAAAATGGGGCCAAGCAGCCTCCTGTGCAGGGACGTGGGGATCATGTGAGATTATCTCTATGATACTGCAAGCCTAGTGTCTGGGACATTTTATGTTCTCATCACATTTTGGTTACTTTTTTCCCTTATCTTCCATGAACTAGATACTCATGTCACAGTTTTCTAGTTTTCATTCTCTTGTTGGTGCATCTATGAGGTGTAGGAGTTGGTTAAAAGTCACCTAAGACTTCTCTAGGTTTAAAATTTATCCTTCCTTCACATGAACTTAATCTATTTTTGTTCCCCATCTATGTTCTCAGTCCCCTTGTGCTTATACTAAATGTTGTTCTGATATCTGGCAAAATTACTGGTTCATATATTTTGAGGAGGCAATGTTAAATACTGTTAATAGCCATGCCTGGAGTCTAACATAAGTTGTCCCTCGTTAATAATTACACTGATTGTGGTAATAAATCATAGGATGGGTAATAAGGGTTAATTGAAATTTTTAAAAAATGCCAAATAGAGTTATGAGTGTAGGCTGTGATTTCTGTCTAGTGGACTTGGAATAGTTCTGTGGGTTCTAGGAGAGAAAGAGCCTGCTCTCAGATGTTAAATTTTATGTTAGATTTACTCTTTAACCTAGAAGGGAGACCAGGTTGGTAACATGCATATGTGAGTCTGCAGCACAGACAGATTCCAAGACTGTCTGAAATACACCTCCAACTCTGTGGCCTGTGGGAGAACTGGAGTCCGCCCGTCCCCGGAGACGTGGCAGTGCAGCATGTTTCTACACCAGCTGGAGAAAGTCATTCTGGAGCCCTGTGGCTGGAGTTGGAGCGTCTAGGACAGAACTCCCACATTTCAATGGGTATGCATATCACCTGGGCATTTGTGCCAGTGCAGATGCTGTTTAGTAGATCAGGGGTGGAACCTGAGATTCTGCAGTTTGTGCAAGCTGCCAGGTTCGTTGCTGATGCTGCTTATCTGTGACTACAGACAACAGCCTTTGCATGGCAGATAGAAGAAAGTTATCTGTTTTTCTGCTTGCCAGCACTTTCCATGCCTTCCTCCAATAAAATGTTCTTTCCTTCTTCCAATCATGAAGTTCCAGAGTGAGCTTCCATATTCTTATATGACTCTGCCTCCCAGGCCGCAGTCGGTTGGTCCAGGAGCCAATCAGAATCTTCCCTGGCATATTGAGACTAGAATCCAAAGAGATCTAGTCTTAGATCCTCTCTGTGAAGTTCTTTATAACTCCATGGAGGGAATTGGTCAAGGATAAGGGGCAGGGAGCATGTCCCAGTGGTTCTTAAGTCCTTGGTTCCAGTTTTCCCAAACACATGAAAAAGGATTAAAAAATAAAACAGAGTTGTGATATATGTATCACAATACTGGATATATATAACCTTAGGGGTTATATTACCAGCTCTGATTATCTTGTGCAGAAACTGTTATCAGGCCCTTATCACGTGCAGGTCTCTATTGCTAGCCCCTGAATGTTCAAAGATGAATAGCGCACGCCCTGACTGGGAGAAGACCACACACTGCGGTAGAGTGTGGCATGTGCAGTGACCAGGGGTTGTGGGAGCTCTGAGAGGAAGTACTTGATCCAGTTGAGAGTGTGGATGGGGGCCAGGTTCAGTAAAAGTTTTCTCAAGATGGATTTTCAAACGGCGAGTAGGAATTATGTAGGCGGGCCTATGAAATTTTTCCAGGCAGACAGAACTTGCTGAGCAAAAGCAAGATGATGGTAGGAAACTGTGTTTGAAAAATTGCAACCCCTTTAAAAGGGAGGCACGTGGCTGCAACTGGGCTGAAGAAGCCGGCGAGGAAGAGCGTTGTATACATCACTTTTTTCTTAAGAGTCGTATGCATTTTAAAACCAATAGAACAATAAACCTAAATCTCTAATTCTCTCCCAAATACCCAACTATCTGGCAGGTTCCTACTTCCAACCCTCCAGACCCCCCATTTTCCCCTTAAACAGGAAATTTGTCTTAGGATTGAAATGAATGTTTGAAAAACAAACCTGATCTGCTTTAAATACCAAAATCTGTTTAAATAACACAGAGGTTGTGACAGCCGTTGACTAAGCCAGGAGGTTCAAAGCCCCGCAGCTGACACGTTGTATCGAGTTCTGCTGTGGTTGGCACCCCTCCGCCTGTGGCGGGTCCTGCTGTTTGTTATTCGGGTCTGCGTGTGAGAAGGAGACATTCCTCAGACCACAAGACTTTCTTCTTTGGGAAAAATCTGTTTTTTAAAATGCTTTCTATGAGCAAGCGCACCATTTGGTAGCACAGGTGACGACTACTTCATAGGTCTTCTTGAATGGCAGGTTCCGAGAGTGACCTTAAGGTTTTTTTCATGGGCAGATGTTAGCCATTTCAAGAGGGTTTTTCAAAACTGTTTATGTTTTTACTAGCATTTTTGGAGGACAAAATGTAACGTATGAGAAAGACTCCTGTCCTCAGGGGTTATTGTCTGTTTGAAGGTGGTGTTAGAGCCCTTAGTAGCCCCCCAAAGATAAGCACACTGCAACAGGCTTGTTAACATCCGGGGTCTGACTCTCAGCCCTGGAATACTGGGAGCTTGGTTTTATCCCATTTACCACTTAGTGGTATGCACTGGGATTGATTTCTGTTGCTCAGATGAAAGGATTGCTTGATGCAACAAGAGACCAATCCACCAATTAACTGTAGAGCAAGTGACATGACATCTAAAGCCTTGGAGTATGAGGCTATTTTGCACACATTTCCAAAGCGGAAGGCAAGGATGGCTAGAATTTGAGAGACTGTCCCTCCAAGCATAACAGGCTATTCATGTGGAGGCTGGCTCTGGAGCTCTGGAGGTACGGCTGGTGGATGCTGTATGTAGTATATGCTGGGGCCTAATAGTTAAGCTCTAAACTTGGCAGGTTGGACACAGGGTCAGAAATCCAGGCAATGGTCAGTACACAGTGGACAGTCCTGGAATATCAGTTCTAGTTGTCTGGGGCATCAGTCAAGGTTCTAGTCCTAAGGCCAAGGGCTGGCTAGAACCAGGCAGTCTAGAACGCTTCCTTCCCTGGGTAAGAGATCAGAGTCAAGTGTGGAGCACAAAGAGGGAACCTGGTGTGGCTCCAGAGTCAGGATCAAAGCAAGATCCCACTCTGTGGTGTGGACTATGTGGCCTTGGGTGGTTGGGGTGTAGTGAGAGAGGAGGGGAAGGAAGAGGCAGCTTCAATGGTTCCAACCTCAGTGCTAATATCTGGGGGCCCTGTGCCCTAGGTCTCACCACCAGAGGGGTCACTCAGGAAGCCCCTGGTTCAAATGGGAAAAGCAATGCATTTCTACAACGAGTGCTTAGCAAATGATGGGGGACATGGCGATGAAGCTCTTCGAGGGCTAGGCAGGAAGTGAAAGCTGGGATAGATTTCACACCTGTGTGTTCTTGGTAGAATTACTGATCATTTGGCATTTGGTGACCTTTTCACCAGGAGCTGGAAGTCAGGAATTAAAGTTATGCTTCGTGTCACACTCACACCAGTGCATTCCTTTGTAAGCCTCCAAGTGCTCCAGAGTCACAGGGGGCTCTTTCTTTTCCTGTTTTACCTATTTGCTTTTAAATGCTTATTTGGGCTTAATGATAACAGATTTTGTTTCTGTGCTGAAACTGCATGTTCCTACTTATGTCTTAGAGCAACTTTTGAGCTTTCAAGCATATGAGGAACTTCTTCCTCAGAGCTGACTTTCCAAGTGAGCAAAAAGAATGCCAGTACCAAGCCTGCTGACCGTTCACGTGCCCTCCAGAGAGGATCAGAGGCTCAGGTTCTTTCCAGCCTTTGTCAAATGTGACTGAGCCAGGCTCTGCAGCACTGAGCTTGGTCCTGGGATGGCTTCCAAGTCTTTGACCTTAAGAGTCACAATGCAGGCCAGGCGCGGTAGCACACACCTGTCATCTCAGCACTTTGGGAGGCTGAGGTGGGCAGGTAATGAGGTCAAGAGATCGAGACCATCCTGGGCAACATGGTAAAACCCTGTCTCTACTAAATATACAAAAATTAGCCAGGTGTGATGATGCGCACCTGTAGTACCAGCTACTTGGGAGGCTGAAGCAGGAGAATCACTTGAACCTGGAAGGCGGAGGTTGCAGTGAGCCGAGATTGCGTCACTGCACTCCAGCCTGGCGACAGAGTGAAAACTCTGTCTCAAAAAAAAAAAAAGAGTTCACAATGCAGGTAGACTTATAAATTCGCAATGTAGATAGGCTTATAAACAGATCAGTGATAATAGGACAGTAGTGAGGCTTCACGCAGGTCGAATCCAAGTGCTGGGGAGAGAACAGGTCATCCTTTCAGAGGAGTCTTGCCTGAGGCCTACAGGCTTTAGTCAGGCAAAGTAGGAGGAAGATATCAGGTGTCATGGTGCCTGTGGTCCCAGCTACTCAGGAGGCTGAGGTGTGAGGATTACTTGAGCTGGAGTTCAAGGCTGCAGTCCACTGTGATCTCACCTGTGAATAGCCACTGGACTCTAGCCTGGGCAACATAGCAAGACCTCAACTCTTAAAAATATTTTGTTTAAAAAAAAAGTTGGGGAAAAGGGTAAGAATTAAGAATTTAAGCAGAGAGACAGAAATGGATTTTGTGTGTGTGTTCAACGTAAGATGTACTTTTTTTGTGTGTTTTGACAGCGAGTCTCGCTCTATCGCCCAGGCTGGAGTGCAATTGTGCAATCTTGATCTTGGCTCACTGCAACCCCCGCCTTCCAGGTTGAAGCGATTCTCCTGCCTCAGATTCCCAAATTGCTGGGACTACAGGTGCCCACCACCACACCTGGCTAATCTTTGTATTTTTGGTAGAGATGGGGTTTCACCATATTGGCCAGGCTGGTCTCAAACTCCTGACCTTGTGATCTGCCCGCCTCAGCCTCCCAAAGTGCTGGGATTACAGACGTGAGCCACCACGCCTGGCCAAGATTTACCACTTTAACCATTTATAACTTGACAGTTCAGTGGCATTGATTAAATTCATACCATTGTACAACCATCACCACTATCCATTTCCACAAATTTTCTTCGCAAACTGAAACTCTGTACCCAAAACACGAATTCCTGATTCCTTGCTCCTCCTAGGTCCTGACAACCATCATTCTACTTTCTGTCTCTATGAGTTTGACAATTCCAAGTAACTCATATAAGCGAAATCATACTGTATTTGTCCTTCTGTATCTGGTGTATTTCACTTAGCATAATGTCTTCCATGTGGTAGCATTAATCAGAATTTCCTTCCTCTTTAAGGTTGAATAATATTCCATCGTAGGTATGCCCCACATTTTGCTTCTCTGTCTATCCCTCCGTGGACACTTGGATTGCCTCCAGCTTTGGCTGTTGTGAGTGGTGCTGCTGTGAACGTGGGTGTGCAGATATCTGCTGGAGCCCCTGCTTTCACTGGGTTTTTCTCTTAAAAAGCTGTATATAGCTTGTGTGGCCCCTTGAGTTTTTGGCTGTTGGAGAAAGTTGATCTAGGAGTCAAGGCCTTGGTTCTGTTCCTCACTGCCACCAACTCCCTGGGTCTCTGGAACAGTCACACACCATCTCTGGGTCATGGTCTTCCCACTTGTGAGCTAAGGGAGTCCCTTCGCCTCTTGGGCTCTGCCCTGGGTGACTACGCCTGGGACAGTCTGTATCAGACGTAGCACACTCTGCCTCTCCTGGCTTCCGTTTCCTCCTCAATGCAGTTAGGAATGGAGTGGCCTCTTGGCACGAGCGGATTTAACAGTTTCACTTTTGAGTGTTCTTGAGCAGCTTCAAAGGCTCCTGCTGTACGGAAATCTGTCACTTTGCTGAGACGTGCATTTGAACCTTACCCACAATGAGAGCAGAGCATGGGGGCAAGTCCTCCAATGGGGAGCCAGGCTGGCCAGTGCCCAGCATCCGTCTTGCTGACTAGAGTTGTTGGCTGCTCCTTGTTCTTTTTTTTGTTTTTGTTTTTTGAGGTGGAGTTTCGCTTTGTCACCCAGGCTGGAGTGCAGTGGTGTGATCTCGGCTCACTGCAACCTCCGCCTCCCAGGTTCAAGAGCTTCTTGTGCCTCGGCCTCCCAAGTAGCTGGCATTACAGGCGACTGCCACCACACCTGATTAATTTTGTGTATTTTTTTTAGTAGAGACGGGGTTTCACCATGTTGGCCAGGCTGGTCTTGGACTCCTGGCCTCAGGTGATCTGCCCATTTCGGCCTCCTTAAGTGCTGGGATTACAGGTGTGAGCCACCTTGTCCATCTGTCCTTTCTTTTGAACTGACTTTTATGAAATGGTAGAACTTTGGTGACTGTGTGTGTGTGTGTGCACGTGCGCGTGCGCGCGTGTGTGTGTGTGCATGTGAGAGACAGAGAGACAGAAAATGCCTCCAAAAAGAGAGCTGACCACTGGGCTTGTGATGGAAGTAAAAGAAAGCAGAGAAGGAGAAACTGATGGTTTGTACCATCAGTTTGTACCATCATTATAGATTAAAAAGGAGCCCATCCGACCCCACAGTTGCCCCACAGTGCAAACAACTTCAATCAGTGTTCTCTACGGAAATAAGATAAAGGGTGTCAGGCAGCGGCACACTTGCCCTGTGAGTGATAAAACTTTAGAGAATTTTGAAAAGGTGGCTCAGGAGAACACAGGAGACTACACAAACATTTCCAGGAAGCAGCAGATGGTGAAGGCACCCGTGTGGCTGCTAAACCAACCTTCTTTTCAAGTAAGGGCTGGTTAAAAATTTTAAAGATGTGTTTATCTTGGCGAAAGGTGCAGTTCAGAGGAATAAGCAGGCCAGCTATCTATCTCACTGCAGACAGGATTCCTCCTAAGCTAAAGAGGCTCACAGAGGAGCAGAGGCACAAGTCCCACGCTGGGGGAGGGGACCTGAGCGAGGTAGTCAGAGAATAAGGACAGAAGCTGATCAAAAAAGGCCTTGAAGAGCTAATTAAAACAGGCAAGGACGATAAAGACAATGGTGAGAACATAGAAAAGACAAGTTGGGTCCTTCGTAAATCAAGCGAAGTGTTCCATTATGCCAAGCTGCCAGCACAGCCAACATCCATCAGTGGGACGGAGCCTTTCTCAGCAGGTCCAAGAAATACATCTCCATTGGCACCATCCCAGGCCATGTCCGAGAAGTTGCAAAAGGAAAGAATGACTAACAATATGGTTAACTTTAGTCAAGACTAATGAAGGGGGTGAGGGGAATGAAGAGAAAAAGACAAAAATAAATGAATGAATAAATAAATAAATAAAAAGGAAGGTAATCAAAACAGCTACAAACAATGTGAAATATTTCTCCAAATAGCTAAATGTTAATGAATTGGGAGAACTAGATGAAATACATTTTTGGGAAAAGTGAAAACGGAAAACTTGCAACAAGAAATAAAAAACTTGATTAGGATAATAGCCGGTAAAGATCTCCCCCAGCTAGGCGATCTGTCTAGGTCCAGGACCCTTCAAGTCAGAGGTAACTTTCAGAGTCAAAATTGTCTGTAACCTTTGCAGGATAATAAGCAGAGAAGCTGATGAACTCACTTTCCTGGTTAGAACAACATTGTTTCCAAGACCAGACAATTGCATTGAGAGGTAGTAACATTCTAGCCCACTTCATTTATGACCATGGATGCAGAAGTTCTAAATTAAATGTTAATATTAAAAAAAAAAAAAGGGCCGGGTGCGGTGGCTCACACTTATAATTCCAGCGCTTTGTAAGGCTAAGGTGGGTGGGATTGTTTGAACCCAGGGGTTCAAGACTACCTGGTCAACAAAGTGAGATGTTGTCTCTACAAAAAATATTCAAAATTAGCTGAATGTGGCAGCGTGTGACTGTAGTCCCAGCTACTCGGAGGCTGTGCTGGGAGGAGTGCTTGAGTCCTGGGAGGTTGAGGCTACAGTGAGCTGAGATAGCACCACTGCACTCCAGCCTGGGCCACAGAGCAAGACCCTGTCTCCAAAAAAAAAAGACAAAAGACAAAAGAAAAGAGGGACATTCATCATGGGCATCAACTCAAAACTTGTCATTCAATATGCTCTTTAAGGAAAAAGCCACTGCTAGTCTCCACTTAGAGAAACCTCTTTCCCTGTCCTTTGCATTCTCATAATTGTCTCTTTGACTGGGCTTCTACTTCTTTACTGCCCCTGAAGACAATATCCAGGTCTTTTTCTGTAGTCAAGGTTTTTGCTACAAATCAATAAAGCAAGGCAGAAAGTGATACCAAATGACTTAACCCCAAAGAAAAGTTCTCAGATCTCACCAAGTTTATATCCTATCACGAGGGTTCTGGGTTTGTAGTTCCAGACTTCCTTCTGAGATAGCAAAGAGTGACAATGAGGTTCATAAACACACTCCCTTCTGCCTGCCTGCCTGCTGCCTTGCTCCCAGCTTGGAGACCCAAAGAGGCCTCCAAGACAGCTTGTGAAATCCCCCCCGAGGGAGATGGTAGCTGATGTTTCTGAGGACCTCCAGCTCAACGGAACCTCTCCCAATGCAGCCTACGTCCCACCTCTCACGGCAAGAAAGCAGATTTTTAAGGTTACCTTCTCCATAGAAGCTGTTTTGACCTGTAGGATGCAGAAGACTGGAAGCCAGAAGCATCCTTCCTTCAGCAGACATTCCAAGTGTGGACAGAGCTGGGCCCCTAGCTCACACACACTCTTGGTGCTGAGGGGTTCGAGGTACCTCTGGGGTCTGAGTCCTGTGGCTGCCATTCCTGAAACACTCTTCTGGAATTTCCAGCCTTGAGAGATGTGGAGGTAACCACTTCCCTCTCCTCCGGCTTCTAGATATTTGCAAATTTAATTTAATTTTTTTTTTTTTTTGAGATGGAGTCTCACTCTTGCCCAGGCTGGAGTGCAGTGGCACGATCTCGGCTTCCTGCAACCTCCACCTCCCAGGTTCAAGTGATTCTCTTGCCCCAGCCTCTCAAATAGCTGGGATTACAGGCATGCACCACCATGCCTGGCTAATTTTTGTATTTTTAATAGAGATGGGATTTCACCATGTTTGCCAGGCTGGTCTTGAACTCCTGACCTCCTTTCCCCAGGGTGCACCTGGTTTCTTAGAATGTGTGTCATTGATCAGAAAGATGGGAGCAGTAGGAGAGGACGGAGAGATGGTGCATTGGATGAAGGCTGGGTGACAGATACATTTTTATCTGGAGGATCTGGGAACAGGTTAATGAGCACATCTGACCTTGGAGACAAGTTCTGCACTGCTGAGACAAAATGGAAATAAGTTTTCTTAATATACCCCTTCCCTGGAGAGAGATGAGGGCGGCCTTGGCTGTACGCCTCCCTTTTGAAGAATTTGGAAGTTAAATGCTTCTTCGAACATTCTCACGTCCAAAACAGACTAGGACTTAGCCTTTTCTATACCAAATGCTTGGCTCAGAGGCGCCGCTACGTACGGGGGGCTGCCTAGGAAGCGTGTGGGGGGAAAGGACATGGGAAGTGGGAAGAAGTGGCTGATGGCAGGAATCCGAACTAAAATGAACTAAGCTTGTGAAAAATGATAGTGGAGGTTACCAGGGCCCTGCTGGTGTGATGACCTTTTGTTAAAATTCTTTCTACAGATAATCACAGCTGGCTTATCAATATTGCTGTTTGATGCGGTCCTGACCAGTGCAACCGTGGGATGGTAAGTCTTTTGCATAGAGAGACAAAGTGCCACTTAGTTGAGTTTCATGATGAGACTAAATTTTGCTCTCAAATATTGCAGAAAGGGAGTGTGTGTTAGCTGTGTGTCTCCAACATATGTACATCTCATATTAGTGAAGCTTTCTTTAAAAAAAAAAAAAAAAAAAGGCTGGGCAAGGTGACTCACGCCTGTAATCCTAGCACTTTGGGAGGCTGAGGTGGGTGGATTGCCTGAGCTCAGGAGTTTGAGACCAGCCTGGGGAACACAGTGAAACCCTGTCTCTACTAAAAATACAAAAAATCAGCCAGGTGTGGTGCTATGTGCCTGTAATCCCAGCTGCTTGGGAAGCTGAGTCAGGAGAATCACTTGAACCTGGGAGGTGGAGGTTGCAGTGAGCCGAGATCGTGCCATTGCACTCCAGTCTGGGTAACAGAGCGAGACTCCATCTCAAAAACAAAACAAAACAAAACAAAACTTGTATTGACCCATAAACACAAATGCTACTTGATGGATTTGTACAAACAAACCATTCTGTATACCATAACCAGCATCCAGAGCAAGAAACAGAACATCACCTGCACTCATCCACCCGACAGCAGCCACTGCTGGTCAACCACTATGTGCATGTGTGTGTATATATGTGTGTGTGTGTGTGTGTGTGTATGTATATACGTAATATGTATGTAATGCTTAGTAAACCACTATACACATGTGCGCGCACACACACACACACACACACACACAGTCAGCCCTTTGCATGAACAGGTTCCAGATCTCAGATTCAACCAACTGTGGGTCAAAAATGTAGTTTAGGCCTGCAATGGTTGCATCTGTCCTGAACATGTACAGACTTTTTTTCTTGTCATTATTTCCTAAACAGTACAATATAACAACTATTTACATAGCATTTACATTGTATTAGGTGTTACAAGTCATCCAGAGATGATTTAAAGTATACAGGAGGATGTGCATGGGTTGTAAGCAAACACTGCACCATTTTATGTAAGAGACTTGACAACCCATGGATTTTGGTATCCACAGGAAGTTCTGGAACAAATTCCCTGTGGGTACTGAGGGGCAACTGTGTGTGTGTAACACACACACACATACACACACACTTAGAGAGAGAGCACGCTCTGTGTTTGGTTGTCTTTCCATTAACTTTCTCTTAGACAAGCTCCAGATGATCCTGTTTAGAGTGCACTGCCCATTTGCTTAAAGACAATGCAGCCTCACTAAGATATCTGAGCAGAGACAGAAGGCAGTGAGGGAGTGAGCCACGGGGATGCTGGGGACAGTGGTGCCAAGGCCCTGCAGTGGGAACGTGCTTGGTTGGCTTGAGGGCAGCGTGTCAGGGGCAGCGAGACCAGGGGTTGTGGGCACCGAGGCGAGAACAGGAGCAGCGGCAGAGGAGGCCGCAGGCCATGTGGGGCCATGAAGGCCATTGTACGGGCCGGCTTTACCTGAATGAGATGGGAAGTGATTGGGAATTTTGAGCAGGTAAGTCAAGGAGTCACTTGCTCCTGTGTTAAAAATGCATCCCTCCGCTTCGTGGAGAATAGGCAGTGGAGGGGTGAGGAGGAAGCAAGAGGACCAGGGGCTCTGGCCATGATCCAGGTGCAAGATGATGGTGGCTGAGAACCGGCTGTAGCCGTGGAGGTGGGAAGAGGTGGTAGGATACCTGAGGCACTAGGATTTCAGAGAGAGGAGTCTAGGATGACTTCTAGGTGTGGGGTCCAAGTAATTGAAAGAATGAGGTTGCCTTTCAGTGAGATGGAGAATGTTGTGTGAAGAGCAGGGTTTGGCAGGGTGGTGGTGGTGGAGGTGTATTGGGCACTGGTTTGAATGTATGAAGGCTGAGGTGCCTGTTGGACCACAGAGTAGAGAAACAGGAATAGGTCATTCACCAAATCAGCCTGGAGGTCCGGGGAGGGGCCACGGCACACCCATGTCTTCTCAGAGCTTCTGGCCTATCACCTTGACTCGGACTCCTTCCTCCCTGCTTTCAGTTGGCCACTACTGCTCATCCCCCAGGACTTCACATCAAGGTGACCTCAGAGAGGCTTCCCTGGGTGCACCCTGTGCAAGCCCTGCTAGCTTGTTTTTTTCCACCTTGCTAATTTCATCCCTGACGGTTCTGACTGTTGGGACCAACATTTGTTCCTATCTGCCTATTAGGGTCTGCCTCCCTCCTGGAAGGGGTGCGCAGGCCCCTGGGGTTTGCAGGAGACAGCTGGGTGTGGGGTGGTGTTCAGCAGGGCAGACCCGGACAGGCGGGCTTTTCAGAAGGATGGCTGAGGCAGGGGTGGGGCATGGCTGTGGGGAGACACAGCGGGGACTCAGAGTCCCAGGACGTAGGTATGGCAGTTGTGATGGTAACTTCAGGACATGCCTCCTGGAAAAGGCCACACTGCCCTGCTGTATAGCCCTCAGAGCCCATGACTCACAGGGGAGGTTTGGGCGATGAGTAACACAGGGACATGCAGAGAAAGTCCTACTGTTGGAGAGGACCCAGCTGTGGCCAGTGGCCCTGGCTTGCCTTCCACTCAGGCCTCGGAGCGCTCCATCTGTGAGGGGAAATGGGCCTTCTGAACTTATTAGGACCATGTGACTCTCGTTCAAGGGCCTGTTGGTTATGACCCCATGAGGACAAGAATGAAGCAGTCGGGTGGGTTTCACCCTGAACTCTCTACACAAGACCTGCCCATTGGAGAGTTAAGAATGTTAGCTATTCCGATTACTAATATTCAGACTAATAGCTGATTGTTACCAAGGGTTTGGGTTGTGGCCTGCAGGGAAGGCAAAGGTGAGGGAGGAGGTAATGGAGAGTTTAAATGGTTAAAACAGCTTGTTGCTGATGAATAGGCATGCTTTAATTTGGGGAATATATATGTATGTATTTTTAAGCAATAGAGTAATGCATGCTATTTATAAGACATTTTAAACAGTACAGAAATATATCAAGTAAAAAGCAAAAGTGGCTCATCTTTCACTTCCTCCAACTTCTCTTCCCAGACGTCACCACGGTTTAGTTGAAGAGTGAGAACAGTGCTGCATTTGGCCAGGGATATGAATCCCAATGTAGGTGGACCCTGTTCTCTGAAGGAGGAGTTAGATCTGGGGGCCCAGCCACAACAGTGTTTCTGAAATGAAACCACACCAAGCAGCCCTCACACACATCACACATAGTCTAGTCCTTGGGCTGGTGTTTTCTTTCCTTCCCTGTGACCAGGAGCAGCCTGGCCTCAATCATGGATGCCGCACGTTATGTAGAAAAAGTCACATTGTTGTTGCTGCTCACTGGTGTTCTGTCCTTTGTTTTCGAAAAGCCTAGGACCACTTTATGCTTATTTCCATTCTAGTTCCTATATGTTACTTGGCAGATTTTTTTCACCCATGGGATAGCACTATAAAATTGAAGTGCAGGCAAATTTTGGAAGAGGTTTTTATATTTCTTTGCTAGTATTATCAGGAAAGAAAAAGCGTAGTGTTGCTGACCTTTGCTCAAATAAAGCCTAACTCTAGAAAATAAATATTTTTTCCCATGCCTGCCATCAGAGTAGTCCTAATAGCTGATCTTTCCCCTTCCTTCACCTTCTTCTTTTTTTTTTTTTTGCATTTGTTTGCAAGTTGGACCTGCTGAGTTGTCACTTACTTGACTCAAGGACCACCATGCTGGCTGGTGGGGGTCAGCTCTGGTGCCCAGGTGTGCCCAGGACAGCCTCCCATCTCTCAGGATTCTCCTGTGGATACAGGCCTTTGGTGCTGACGTAGCCACAGAAACAACAGTATTATTTTTGAACATCAGTAGGAGATTCATATGGGATAAGTGTGAGGGGCAGGACAAGTGGCCCCATGGAACACTATGATGGGGAGTCTAGGAGGTGAACTTGTATCTTTTGTGGCCTTGGGCTAGAAGTGGTTTATTCAATAAGCAGACATTTACCAAGTGCCTCATATGTGCCAGGAACCATTCTTGGATAAAAGTCAAAAATCACTGCCTCTGCAGTGTCCATAGATGCTCATTGCCCTGCCTGAAGGCAGGTCCATATCTAAATCATCCTCGATGGGCAGAAATGAATGGTTTTGCTCACTGCACTCAGAAAACGAGATTTCCAGCCTTTCTCAAGAGCTGCTAGTGGGGGCATTTCCTGCCCCAAGAAGACAAATGGAAGGAAAAGAAAAATTAGGAAATGTTCCTACACCTTCCTCTTCCTCCTCCTGCTGTGTCTTCCTCTTCTTTTTAATAATAATAGCTAACCATTTATTGGGCAATTACTGTGCCTCAGACATTTCTTACATTAATATAATCTCATTTACTTTTACAACACTCTTCCAAGTCATCCATATTTTAAAGATGAAGAAGCTGATGTCCAGAGTTACTTATTTTCCCAGGATTTTATAGCTACCAAGCAGTTGGGCCAGGTTTCAAACCCAGATCTCTGTGTGTGCAAAGCCCTGTAACCCGATAGAACCGAATTTAAAAACACCAAGGATTTACAGCAGTGTAGATAATGTACAGGCAGAAGCTCATGAGGGAGCTGTAAGGGAAACTGGCTTAAATGGTCCTCATCCCACTACTGTGGTCCTCCAAAAAGAGTATGTAGATGATTTGATGGCACAGGAAATAAACAAGGCATCACCCAGGACAAGGCAGTCCTAATTCCTCTTCAGGGACTGACCTGCAAACTAAGAATGTCCAGCAGACATTTTTAGGGAGGAAAATCTCATTGTCATAGGATTTTTTATACCATAGCTATAATTCTATAATTACCAATCAGTTAAACATATTTATTGAGTGACTGCTGTATGCAAAGTTTGTGGAAACCGTGAAGAAATACAAGATATCCAACACTTAAGGGGTTATCAAGGGAAGGGCAAATCAGAAAGCTAATTCATGGGATCAGATAGTAACTATTTTAATGTCCAGTGAATAAGAAGACTGAAGGAGGGAGAGAGGACAGGAGTTTTTGGAAGGGTGCCCCTGGAGCTGGTGTGAACTGGGCCTTGTGCAGAGGGAGAGGCTTAGCTGGGCTAAGAGTTGGAGGTTGGAGGAGGACTAGGCCCCTCTCACTTGGGAAGACAGGGCAGCCAGTGGAGACTCAGTGATTTGTAACCAGAGCTGGGGCTCTGAAGCAGGGAGCTAATCTGTCTCCCTCCTTCTTCCTCTGCACCTGTCCTTCTGGGGAGGGGTGACACAAGTGGTAGGCAGGTTGACATCCCAAAACCCAGTTGCCCAGAGAAGAAACCTTTACATCCTGAGATATGCATATGTGTTCGTGCCTCTCTCCCTCCCTCTCCTTCTGTATATAAAGAGAGTTATATATATTATATATAATTGATATTATATGTTATATAATATATAATTTTACATGTTATATATAACATATATAAATATATATTTATATATATTATATATTATAGAAACATATATATTTTATGTTTACATACAATATGTTATTTATAATAACAAAATAACAAAATTTATATATAACAAAATTTATATATGTTATATATAACAAAATTTATATATATTATAGAACAAGAATTATATTTCATTATAACATATAAAATGTTATATATGTTATATATAAAATATAACATCTTGTTTCATGTTGTTATATAACAAGAATTTTTTTTTTTTTTTTTTTTGAGAGAAAGAAGAAAGAAAAAAGGGGGAGAGAGAACAGAATTCTTGCTCTATTGCCCAGGCTGGAATACAATCTAGGAATAGGTATTAAAAACCTCTTTTATGCTGATAATTGTACTTAACAACAGAGACAGGAAGGAATAAGGGAAGAA
>CAUYLG010054947.1:0-29837 GCA_963573385.1 Cacajao melanocephalus
ACAACAGATGCTGGAGAGGATGTGGAGAAATAGGAACACTTTTACACTGTTGGTGGGAGTGTAAATTAGTTCAACCATTGTGGAAGACAGTGTGTCGATTCCTCAAGGACCTAGAAATAGAAATTCCATTTGTCCCAGCAATCCCATTACTGGGTATATATCCAAAGGATTATAAATCATTCTATTATAAAGACACATGCACATGTATGTTCATTGCAGCACTGTTTACAATAGCAAAGACTTGGAACCAACCCAAATGCCTATCGATGATAGACTGGACAGGAAAATGTGGCACATATACACCATGGAATACTATGCAGCCATAAAAAAACGACGAGTTTGTATCATTTGTAGGGACATGGATGAATCTGGAAACCATCATTCTCAGCAAACTGACACAAGAACAGAAAATCAAACACCGCATGTTCTTACTCATAGGTGGGTTTTGAACAATGAGAACATATGGACACAGGGAGGGGAGATCACACACTGAGGTCTCGGGGTGGGGGGTACTAAGGGAGCGACAGCGGGGGGTGGGGAGTTGGGGAAGGATAACATGGGGAGAAATGCCAGATATAGGTGATGGGGATGGAGGCAGCAAACCACATTGCCATGTATGTACCTATGCAACAATCCTGCATGTTCTTCACATGTACCCGAAAACCTAAAGTGCAATAAAATATCTATATAATCAAATATCTGTCTAAATATGGGAAACAGGGTACAGCCTGGTGTTTTCTGATGGCTAGATGGCTGAGTTTAGTATATAGTGGGGCAGATCAAGAATGCTAACAGGCATCTTGGCATGACCAAGTGAATGCCATCAGTGAATAAATGCAGGAGGCAAAATTCTCAAACATCACTAGAGGGACAGAGAGGACAGAGTCTCTGTGAAAAGCAGAGAGTTTGGTAAACTAAAGATGAGTGCTGAGCAAAGAAAAAACAGCCAAGGAGAACAATCGAGTGCACGAGAGAGAGGAAAGGCAGTGATTTTGTAGGAAACAGAAGTATAGACAAGATGATGGCAGGAAGGAAATCCCCAATGAATTGGGAATTTGAGTGTCACTTCCATCTATTTTAGATCTAAGATACACAATAAAATAAACATCTATCAGAACAAATTAAGAAAAATCATCCCTTAAGGAAAGAAAAGAAATTCTCACTTCAGATGTATAATTTAACTATGTGATCAAATAAGTCAACAAAGAGGTTTTTTTTTTTTTTTTTTGAAATGAAGTTTTGCTCTTGTTGCCCCGGCTAGAGTGCAATGGGCACAATCTCGGCTCTCTGCAACCTCCTCTCCCAGTTTCAAGCAATTCTTCTACCTCAGCCTCCCAGTGGCTGGGATTACAGGCATACACCACCATGCCTGGCTAATTTTGTATTTTTAGTAGAGACAGGGTTTCACCATGTTGGTCAGGCTGGCCTCGAACTCCTGACCTCAGTGATCCACCCACCTCAGCCTCCCAAAGTGCTGGGATTACAGGCATGAGCCACCACGCCAGCCATATTTGCTTTAACCGATTGTATGAGTATAGTCGCTGTAGAAAACATTATGCTAGTTCCTCAAAAACTTAAACGTAAAATTACCATCTGCAATGGATAGCATGTTTATGTCTCTCCAAAATTTATATCTTGAAAGCCTAACTTCCAAACATGATGGTATTAGGAAGTGGGCTCTTAGAGAGCCCTCACAAAAACCCTACTTTTTTGGCACCCTGATCTTGGATGTCCAGCCTTCTCAACTCTGAGAAATAAATTTCTGTTGTTTGTAAGCCATGCAATCTATGGTGTCTTGTTATAGTAGCCTGAACTGACCAAGACACCCTATGATACAATTCCGCCTCTCAGTGTACGTACAAAAGAATTGAAAGTACGTACAAAAGAAACACGTAGCACAAAATGTCTAGTTACTTTGAAAGTGGAATTTCAAAGAGAAATTTGTACACTCGTGTTCAAAACAGCATTGTTCACAATTGCTAAAATATAGCTGCAACCCAGAAGTCCATCAATGGATGAATGGAAAGCACAATGTAGTATATACAGACAATGGAATATTATTCAGTCTTAAAAAGGGAAGGAAATACTGATACATGCTACAACATGGATGAACCTTGAAGACATTATGCTGAGTGAAATAAGCCAATCACAAAATGGCAAACACTATATGATTCCACTTATATAATATACCTAAAGTAATCAAAATTATATAGATAGAAAGTAGAATGGTGGTTGCCAGGGTCTGGGAAGGGGAGGGAATGGGGAGTTATTATTTAATGGGTACAAAGTTTCAGTTTTGCAAGATGAAATAGCTCTGGAGATGGATGGTGGCAATCGTTCTACAATGATGTGAACCTATTTAATGTCGCTAAACTACACGCTTACAAATGGTTAAGATGGTAAACATTGGCCAGGCACAGTGGCTCATGCCTATAATCCCAGCACTCTGGGAAGCCAAGGCAGGTGGATCACCTGAGTTCAAGACCAGCTTGGCCAACAGGGTGAAACCCCATCTCTATTCAAAATAAAAAAATAAAATTAGCTGAGCATGGTGGCAGGCACCTGTATTCTCAGCTACTGAGGTATGGTGGCACACACCTGTAAACCCAGCTACTAGGGAGGCTGAGGCAGAAGAATTGCTTGAACCTGGGAGGCAGAGGTTGCAGTGAGCTGAGACTGCGCTATTGCACTCTAGCCTGGAGACAAGAGCGAAACTGAATCTCAGAGAGAGAGATGGTAAATCTTATGTTGTTTATTCTATCACAATAAAAATTGAAAATGAACAAATACATTGATAAATAGATAAATAAAGAAATCCAAAGATCCTGAATTAAAAATCAAACAGACTTTGGGAAACTATTTTTCTTATGATTTTTGCTGGGCAAAAGAAACACGTAGCACAAAATGTCTAGTTACTTCCCTGCCAGCTTGAGAGCCAAAACTCCATCCTTAGGTAATGTGTCCCCAACGCCCAACACAATGCATAGTGCACATTAGATTTCAAGAACAGTTTCTGCACAATTAGAACAGGTCAAAGCAAAAATAATAGAGGGGTTGAAGATGTCTCACAGAAAACACTGATCAACCAGGTTTATCACTAAACAGCAGCTCATGGAATAGTAGGTTGGATTTCTGGGGTTTTTTTAGATGCAGAATCCTTCTTATGCTGGAGTAGATGCTGCTGACATCATCCATCTCTCTACCTTCTTTCCTTTTTTGTTTGTTTGTTGAGACAGAGTCTCACTCTGTTGCCCAGGCTGGAGTACAGTGCCACAATCTCAGCTCACTGTAACCTCTGCCTTCTGGGTTCAAGTGATTCTCTTGCCTTAGCCTCCCTAGTAGCTGGGTTTACAGGTGTCTGCCACCATGCCCAGCTATTTTTTTTGTATTTTTAGTAGAGATGGGGTTTTGCCATGTTGGCCAAGCTGGTCTTGAACTCCTGACCTCAGGTGATCCAACCACCTCAGCTTCCTAATGTGCTAAGCCTCACGCCTATAACGCCAGGGCTTTGGGAGACTGAGGTAGGTAGATCACTGGAGGTCAGGAGTTTGAGATCTTTACCTTCTTTCTATAAGAATCTCTCATGTTAGTCTGCCCACTCCCATCTGTATGACAAAGGCATTTCAAATATTACATACACACATCCCATGAGGTTGGGTCTTACTATTCACACTTATGGACAGGAACATTAGGAGTATGGTTTAAGTAGCTTGACCAGGGAGTGGAGTGGGTCACTGTTAGGACCAGGTTTGCAGCCCAGATGGAAGCAGCTCTCATTACTTCATCGTGGTGCCTCTGGAAATTCCACAAGCCTATTATAATCAGCAGACACCATGTCCTCTTCATTCGTGATCTTCACACCTTCCTTGCTTTCTTGAGCTTCCTACCCTGATTGTCAGCATTTCTATCTATAATACAAACGGTTCTAAGATGCATATTTTGTAGACAGTCTTTTCTCTTTATGGAAGTCTAAGAAAAAACTTAGATTTTGTTTCCTTGTCTTGGTTTACTGGAGAACCATAAATTCACTATCATTTTGAAAGGAAGGACTTTGGTTCATGAGTCAGACTTAGCCTTGGATGGTGTGTGGGAAGTGTGGGGATATTCTAATACGACGGGGAGATCTAGCTGCTTACTCTTGGTGCATAACAATCACAAGTACTTTAGAAGAGTTTCTTCAGATTGTGCACTCAGTCTTGTCTTCTGGGAACCTTTGGGAGCATTTATCTTGTAGGTCTCACGACATTTCTGGTAAGCCAAAGCCTCAGAGAGAAGAAATATGGAGCTTACAAGAAGAATGTAGATGTGCAGAGAGTATCGGTGATTTTTCACAAAGGTATCACACATAGGAGGCTCTGGCTTGGAGGATCCTGGTCCTGATCTGCACCTCCTGGTCTTGGTCTACATCTCCTGCCATTGAACAACAACTTCCCAGTTGATGCTTCCATTATCATATATCCCAAGTGAAATTAGCAGAACTTCCTACATTAATGTGCATATCGCCTTATCTCCAATCAAGAGCAATTATCAGGAAATTCTGCCTCATTTATTATTTTAACTGTTCATCATTCTTTACATGTCTCCTTATTGGTGGTCTTGTCATTTTGGCTTCTTCATGATGTATCATGGTGTAGTCCATTGGGGCAACAGTACCCAAGAGCGATGGTTAGAACTGGACATGAAACCTTAAGGCTAGGGCCGGGCATGGTGGCTATAATCCCAACACTTTTGGAGACTAAGGCAGGCAGATGGTTTGAGGCCAGGAGTTCAAGACCAGCCTGGCCAACATGGCAAACCGTCATTTCTACTAAAAATACAAAAATGTAGTTGGGTGTGGTGGCGTGCATGTGTAGTTCCAACTACTTGGAAGGTTGAGGCATGAGAATCTCTTGAATTCGGGAGGCGAAAGTTGCAGTGAGGTGAGATCATGCCACTGCACTCCAGCCTGGGCAACAGAGTGAGAGTTTGTCTCAAAAATAAAACCTTAAGGCGAAACAAAACAACAACAACAACAAACATAAGGTCCTCTAGGGTAGTACATACTAACTTAACTCATTGTACATAAAAATATAAATTGGAAAGTCAGTCAGTTCGTTGATAATGAGAGATAAATACTGAAGCATTTTATCTACTTGTGTTCGCCAATTCCTGGCTTGCAGGTGGAGTGTTTTCTACCATTATCCAATGGTGGTTATGTTGTCAAACTAAGTTTCCCATCCCCTATGTCAGCTGTCCTCAACCTTTTTGGCACCGGGGACTGGATTAATGAAAGACAATTTTTCTATAGACCAGGGAAGGGGGATTGTTTGGTGATGATTCAAGTACATTATATTTATTATGCACTTTATTTCTATTATTATTCTATTATAATTACACAACTACATGAGTTACATAATTATTTCATTATATATTATAATGTAATAACAATATATTACAACAATATCAGTTGTAATAATTGATGCAATTCATGTAGAATCAGTGGGAGCCCCAAGCTTGTTTTTCTGCAACTAGACAGTCCCATCTGGGGGTGACAGGAAACAGTGACAGATCATCAGGCATTAGATTCTCATAAAGAGTACACAACCTAGATCTCTTAAATGCACAGTTCACAATAGAACTCACACTCCTATGAGAATCTAATGCCGCTGCTGATCTGACAGGAGGCGGAGCTCGGGCACTAATGCCAGTGATGGGCAGTGGCTGTAAATATAGACGAAGCTTTGCTTGCCCACCATTCACCTGCTGTGTGGCCTGATTCCGAACAGGCCACAGACGGGTACCCACCTGTGGCCCTGGGGTTGGAGACCCCTGCCATAAAACTTGCAAGGAAGCAGCAGGCTTCATGACGTCAGTTAGGAAGATAAACAAGTCTAAGAAACCCTCATTCACCACCTTTCCAGCTTACATAAGAGTTTGCTGTGTCTGGGTGCTTTGCAACCCCAAAAGGCATAGTGCTTTCCTTTGTAGCAGCCAAACAACTTTTATCCTATCCTGTTTTTCTAGGGAATAAATACTGATTTTTAATGCATGTGAAGTAAAAATATTAAATATACATACACTCATGCTATGCCTGTGGGTCGTATTTTTTCTTTCAGAAATGGCACAAAATAAATAATTCATGTCACTGAGAAGTTAGCTGTAAGCATAGCACTAAATTTTCTGATTTTTAAGTTCAACAACATTGGACTATTTGGTGATAATGAATTATTAAAGGTGTCTTGGTCAGAAAATGTCAATGCCTCTTTTCCAAAGTGACATTATTTCTGTTCGAAATAGGATTGTTCAAAAAAATTGCTGGAAGAACAGTGTGAGTTAGGAAAAACATCATTTAATTTTGTTAATGTCAAAAGTTTCTTAAAGTTCAAGTGGTTGATTTCTAAATGGGTGTTTATGCAGAAGTGTCCAAATATTTGCAAGAATAAAATAATTATGGCAATTGCAAAGGGAATTTAGAGATATATGCAGGGCTTGGGAGGAAATATTTTTTTCTAAAGCAACTTGCTACTAAAGGGAAGGACCAGTGAAAAATCTAGCACAATTAACGCTAACATAGCATCAAGGATGTCAAGGGTGATTACAAATTTAGTCTCCTAAAGATCTTTTGTTGTTGTTTTTGTTGTTGTTGTTGTTGTTGTTGAGACAAGATATCTGTCACCCAGGCTGAAATACAATGGTGTGATCTCAGCTCAGCTCACTGCAATCTCTGCCTCCAGGGCTCAAGAGATCCTCCCACCTCAGGCTCTTGAGGAGCTGGGACTACAGGTGTGCTCCACCATGCTCGGCTAACTTTTTTACTTTTTGTAGAGATGGGGTTTCACTGTGTTTCCCAGGCGGGTCACAAACTCCCAGGCTCAAGTGATCCTTCTGCCTTGGCCTCCCAAAGTGCTAAGACTACAGGCTGGTGCCACCACATCTGGTCACAGTCTCCTAAAGATCTTAAAGAATAATCATCATCAACCTGATTCAATTCATCAAAGATTACATAACAGTAACACAGTCCAACTTGTGTATTTATTGTGCAGATTACAAAAAGCCTGAGCATGATGCCTGCCCTAGAGAAGCTGGAAGTCTACCTGGGAAAAGCCACAGATACACATAAGATAGTTACAAAAAAGTAAGTGCTACACGGAATGTCTGGAATATAAGTATTATATGAGTTCAGAGAAGAGAGAAAAAAATCATACCCCAGAGTGATCAAGGAACATTGCCAGCCCTGAAACTGAAATTGAAAGGATGGGTACTATTTGGGAATGAAAAGGAACCAAACATTTTTTCTTAATTGTGGTAAAAAGTAAACAACATACAATGTATCCTCTTCATCACTGTTAAGTGCATCACACAGTAGTGTCAAGTATATGCACCTTGTTATACAACAGATCTCCAGAACTTTTTCATCTTGCAAAACTAAAACTCTGAACCCATTAAGCAACCACTCTAATCTTCCCTACCCTCAGCCCCTGGCCACCATCGTTTTACTTTGTCTCTGTGATTTTGACTACTCCAGGGATCTCATGTAAGTGGAATCACGTAGTATTTGGTTTTTTGTGCCTGGCTTAATCCCCTTAGCATAGTGTCCCCAAGCTTCATTGATATCATAGCATGGGATAGGATTTCCTTCTTTTTTAAGGCAAAATAAATATTCCACTGTTATGTATGTAACATTTCTCTATTCATTCATCCTTCAATGAACACTTCGCCTGCTTTCACATCTTGGCTACTGCAAATACTGCTGCAACGAACAGAGGTTTACAAATATTTTAATTCTTTTAGATGTATACCCAGAAATGGGATTCCTGAATGATTTGATAGTTTTATGTTTAATTTCTTTAGAAACCTTAAAATAGAGGAAAATATTTGACAAGGTGGCTTCTGCTTTCAGAAGTGTTCATGTTAGTCAAGGCAGTGTGTTGGCCAGTGAGGACCCTGGCCCGAGTGACCAGACCAGAGGATACCAGGAGTGGGAAAGAAGCTGGGCAGGTAAGAAGAGGCTTGTTTACAAAGCCCCAGAGAGCAGGCAAACCCATGAAACTCTATGGAGCAAGCCTTTGATGAGCTGCAGCAGCTCTTATCTGGGATACGGCATGGAGAAAGCAACATACTGAAAAGATCAGTTCATTAATTCATTTATCAAACATAGATGCCTACCATGTGTGCAGAGCTAGTCTAGATGCAGGGGACGCAGTAGTAAACAGTACAGATGATCTGCTTCTCCACACGAGCTTAAATTTTGGTGAGAGGAGACGAAGGATATGCAAGTAAATTGTGTGTGTGTGTGTGTGTGCGTCTGTGTGTGTGTAAAATAAGTCAGAATAATAAGTGCTATGGAAAGAAGTAAAGCAGACTAAGGGAAGAGGGAGGAAGACTGTTATAGATAGGGGAAGGGGATGGAGAAATTCTCTGAGCAGATCCTAGCATGAAGAGAAGCAAGACCAATGGCCATCTAAAGTGAAAATATCCCAGGCTGTGGGAATGGTGATGGCAGAGGCCCTGAGATGGGGACACGCAGGTGTCCCGGAAGAGCTGAAGGTTGGACCGTGTGGCCAGAGCCAAGGACAGTGGGAGATGTGGGCACAGATCGTGAAGGACTGAAGGATTGTGCGACCATCATAAGGACTTTGGCATTTACTCTGAGTGAGATGGAAAATCACTGGAGGCTTTTGAGCACCACAGTGACATTTTAGAAGGACCTTTCTGGTGGCTGTAAGGGAATGAGATCACCTAGTGAGAATCCTGTCATAGACCAGGTATGAGACGGTTGGCTTGGACTAAAGTGATATTGGTGGAGGAGGTGAGAAGTGGTTAGATTCTGGCTATATTTACAAAGAGAGTTAACAGGATTTGATGATGAATTGGATATGGAGAGAGAAAGAGGAATCATCTTACATGACTCCCAGCTTTTCAGTCTCAGCAACCAAAAGTTTGACGTTGCTATTTACTGAAGAATGGAAAATAGGAGAGAAGCTAGGCATTTGGTAAAGTATCAGGTATTTTGAAAAAATTTAATTTGTAGAAGTATGCAGTGTGGACTGGTTCCTGGATATTGAGATTATTGCACTGATTCATTTAAGAAGCAATGACAGAGCAATGAGGTGAAGGGTGAGGTAATCGGGGATGAATAAGGGGCTCTAGGAGGTTTCGTTAAGGTAAAATAACAATATATGTTGAGAGATCGAAAATAGTGAATCAATGAAATATCAGAGACTCCAGAAGTGTAGGATGGTATAATTTGTGTCTTGTTAACATGCAAGAGAATAGAGTGGGGGATAGCCATACCTCTTATAGTTTCAATAACATGTGAATCTAGGGTATCTATTTCTATAACACAAACCTGTTTAACCTCTCTGATGAGGTTTCCATACATTAGCAAGACTCAATGACAAGATTTTGCTGTAAGTTGTTAGAAGGGAAGACGAATTCTCTTTTTAAGCTTGCATTTTCCAGGAGTTCTCAATAGATACTGATTACAGATTCATAGATGCAGGTTCTCAATCACTTTTTCATGAGTTTTCACTTTTGTACTTTTTCTACTTGGGCTTACCCAACTGCACAAAAAATTTAAGTGTCTAAATTCAAGTCTCAAGATTGAGAGGACTTTAAGTGTATTAAAACTATAAAGTTTATATGTAATATCCACGTCTTCCATCTGCTTTTGAAATTTAAAAAAAAATAGGAGAATGAGAAGTGTGTCTTACAAACCAGTGATGACCAAATAGGATGAAGTTGTGGGTGTGAGATGCACAACACATTCAGGCTAAGGTCACCCATCAACATCTGCAGATCACAAGACTGCAGGCAGGGAATTCCATGGCCTTCTGCTGGTATTCAATCTCTGCACATGAAATTGTAGAGATTAGAATAAAATGCTATTAAAAAACACAATATCCATGCAGTGACAGACAAAATTATGGAAAAACTGGAAGCAGAGAAATCCATCAAATATCAGAATAATAAACACTACAAACATAGATATACATTTGGTACATATCCAGAGGAAAAAAGAATAATTTATCTCTTTCTCATTTTTTTTTTTACTTTTCTCATGTTTAACTCAATACAACAAAATATGCATTTAAATTGCTTTCAAGCATCAAGAGTCTACTTTTTCCATTATGACAATTTCACAGAACATCATCGTTGTCTTTGTTTGAATAACCGATGGAAGTACTGTGGTTTTTTTTTTTAAATCAAGTAACTTAGGTAGTGTCAAACTTAACAACTCCCATCTAGTCCCCAGGCAGCAAGGGCCAGAACCTCCAAGGCTTCTCTAACCAACCTATTCTCGAAATGTAATAGGATTGCCTCTCAGCAGAAGGTGAGAGAGCACACAAAATGGTCAAGATTACTGTCCTTCATAAAAGCAAAGGGAGGAGACATCCAGATCTATGCATGTTTGAAGAACAGATGTGGGGCTTACCCTTCTATTATAAATAACTATAAAATGTAGAAATAAAGTTATTTACAGGCATCAGTCCATGGACTTTCATAGGCTATGATTCTGAGAAGGAACCCACCAGTGAGTTCCAAATGCACTCCAGCTTCACGCCTCTAGGCACTTTACAAACCATAGCACATACACACACACACATGCCAAGGAGCAACATTCTCGCCAAATAGAAGAAACAAAGATTGGAGTTTGAGTCTTTTAAAGCAGGTGGAATATATGGGCCAGTGTCAGAAAGGAGCTATGTAGAAAAGGAGTTCCAGAAATCTGCATAACATCCCCCGTGGTGTCTTTGGCCAGATGTAAAGCTGCATATGTGCTAGAGAAAACTGTGCAAGACCCATTTGGAAACAGCTACTAGGAAAGGGGTTGTGAACCGAATGGAATTCCCAAAAATGACACAGTGCTAGGAGATGTTGCAGCTCCAACCATTCATAATGGTGACACCACACTGAACAGCCAAGGAACAAAATCACATCTTAGGAATAGATATGTTTTAGCCCTAGACTATCATCAGTTCTAGACCCAACCTAATAAAGCCTAAAATAAAGTTTGACGGAATCAACTGTTGGAAGAAAACTAAACATCTTTCAAAGAAACAAAGTAAAATCCATACTCTATAATGTATAATCTACAGCATCTAATAATAGTTTTTTCAATGACTAAGACATGCAGAGAAGCAGGAAAATGTGACCTCCAAGAGAAAAAAATATTCAATAGAAACAGACCCAGAGATTACATTAGTGTTGGAATTAGCAAGCAAAAAAAATTAAAATAGCTATTTTATATCAAAATTTAAAACTTTTGCTTAACAAAATGCACCATTAAGAAAATCAACAGGCAAGCCATAAACTGGGAGAAAATATTTGCCATACATAAATCTGGCAAAGCTTTGTATCCTGAGTATATAAGAACATCTAGACATCAGTAATAAAAAGAGGAAAGAACCTAATCAAAAAATGGCAAAATATGGGACATACAATTTAAAAAGAAAGATATACAAATAGCCAAAATCATTAAGAAAATTCAAGTTAAAATGAAAATGAGATAATACCACACTGTCACTTGAACATATAAAATTAAAAAGATGGACAATACAGCCCAATGTTGACAAGGGTGTGAAGCACCAGGATTCTCATGTTGCTGGCAGAAACGTAGAATTGTACAATTATTTCAGAAGAAAAGATTTTTCTTTAGAGTTGAGCAAGAACCTAAAGAACCTACCCTATCACCCATGATTTCCATTCCACAAACCCCATATGTATATGGTATTTATCAGTGTTTACTGACAAAACCCCAAAATGGCAACAATGAAAATGCCATCAAAAAGTGAATGGATTATTTACAATTATGGCAGTGAAATACTCCTTGGTTAAAAAAAAAAAAGAAAATGAATTATTCTTATGCATACATAACACCATAGTTGATTCTCACGGACATTATGATGAGTGAAAGAAGACATTATCCATGCTTCTAATTCACATGAAGTTCAAGAACGCACAAAACTAAACTATGGAGAAAAATTCAGAACAGTGGTTTCCTGGGTGAGAATAGAGTGGAGTGCCTGGGAAGGATAAGAAATATCCTTGGATGAAGCATCAGTTACATGGGTGGGAACATTGTCAGAACACTGAATTGTACACTTGAGATCTGTACATTTCACGGTATATAAGTTACATCTCAATTTAGGCAAGGGAACACACTGGAGGGCAGGTGGCATGAGAGAAATTAAGACAATGCTGTGATTTCTGGTAGTAAGAATGCCAGCAAGCAGGTACCAGATTGCAACCCTGCTACTCCCAGTTCAGTCCAGTCCAGTCTGGTCCTAAGTCATTGCAAAGAACCAGCAGGAATCCAGCTTAGGAAAAGATGAAGAAAAAGTGAAGCTTGGACAAAGTGCAGAGCAGCAATTGTGGGTATGATGCACCAGATCAAATCAGAAAAACCTGCTTAAATAAATAAATAAAGCAAAGTAAAATTGGGTCAGGTGCAAACCTGAAAAAAAGCTTGCAAGATATAAGGTAAAAGTAAGCCCAAGCCAAAACACATCCAACCACCAACACGATGCAAGAGAAATTACATGTCCCCCAAGAATAGCAGGTATAAGGTAGATCAGACAAGCCCTCTGTCATTCTAGAACACTGAGCAGAACTGTTGTGTAGTGGTCTAAAGGGTTTCCCCTCACCCCCTGGAGAGACAAGCAGCCCTTTCTCTTCCCTGGGCAACCCTCGAAATGTGCTGTCCTGCTCACCTTTCAACAATCCTAGTCAAGTTGTGGGGCATCTTTTGCTCAGCTGAACCCACAGTCAAATGGCATTAGCTTTATCTTATTAGGTGCAAAAGTAATTGCAGTTTTTGCCATTATTTTTAATTAATTCATTCTAGATAACTCTTGATGCACCATCTACTATTATAGTCACAACTAACCAAATACAGAACAATGATTCTGTATCCAGACATTTTGGAAGTATGTGAAGAGTTCATGTGGACATAGAAGAATGGTTGCGTGTGTTCTGCTCTTGGCCCAACCTGCTCCACAAAAATGAAAGAAAGGAAACAATGCTCTTAGTTCATGGGTAAAAGGGGAGCGTTAACAGGTGTAACTGGGAATGAGAAAGGTCCATATGTTTTTGGAAGACAGAGTGGATGGAGGAATGGTTGGGGTGTGGCAATACAGAGACATTCTTGAATGGGGACTTCCTCATGAGAGGTAACACATTTTTCCTTATAGAACTACTGAGAGGGATAGTTCTAAGAGGGAAGATTGAAGTTTAGCACATGGCTGAAAACAGTAGGACTTGTTTCTCATCTGCACGTAGGACTATTGGACACTCCTCTGTGTTGCTCAGCCCAGCCCTTGCAGCCAAGCAGCCATGCAGCCCCCTTCCCCAGCAGGACACAAGAGTTACTCTCTGAATACATTGAACCTAAGATGCTCTGGACTCCTGGGCATTAAGCAGAGAAGAAGGCAGCATGAGACACAAGGCTGAAAACAGAAGGATTAAGTGAAAACTCCACCTTGAATTTTAGGACTGCAGCCTAGGTCCCTCCCATTGCTCCCAGACACCTGCAGCCAGGCAGAAGGACGCCTCTGTTGAGACACTGCCTGGCTCCTGGGTGCACATCTGCATTGCAGGCTCTCTCAAGAAAGCTGCATTCCTCCTCAATTGCCTCAACTGGGGACTAAACCCAGAAGAGAAAAGTGGGGGATGGAGGGAACAGGACCCCAGAAAGGCAGCACAGGGAAGTCCCAGGCACTCAGCTTCATGTCAGACTTAGAGAACAAACTGGGACAGAGGAAGGGGAAACTGGGAGGACATTCCCCTGAGGAGGAGGGGGAGCTGGTGGAGAACTGGACGGCAGAACGGACCTGATGGACTGCTTGGCACTGCATTCGAGCTCTTGGCAAGACTGTTAGTAGACATATGCCAGATGTGTTAAAACATCTGGAAAGAGTTAGTGATAAGTACATACAAAACCAAGCAAATGGAAAAAAAAAGCTATAATTAATTCTAAGAATAACAAAAACATGTGAGACAGAAAATGAAATCAAATTATATGACATGATTTGACCCATTAGTAAAAATCATTATATAGTATTATCTAACTGGTGGATGTGGCCAAAACTTGATGTATGACACTATTGAGAAGAGGGGAAAAAGAAAGAAAGAGGGGCTAGTGGAGATGTAAAAGAGGTAAATTCCCAAATTTTAAAAACTGTGAAGTCGATAGATATTATCTAACATTGATCAATTAATACGTAGCAGTAGCAGTATATGATTTGGAAATACAAAGGCAAATAGCAGAAAAACTAAAACCTTGGAATTGGCTCTCTCTTCGGAAATGAGGACGAGAAGGAAGAAGGCAGGTGCAGCCATGTCTTGGATGCTACCAGTGTCCACCCACGTCCCCTTGGCTTCACCTGTCCTGTACATGCTGGTCACTTGCTTGCTTCCCCTCAGTGCTGTCTCTACTGGGTTCAGCCTGCACATGGGGCAGAATGAATGATCCCCACTCTCAGTAACCCTCAGACAAGCAATGGACAGGAACTGGAAGACAGATAGTCCAACTCACCCATCCCTTGGGTAGGTTAACTCTGAGGTGTGTCCTACACCATCTCGCTGTGCTGCCTGCTAGTATCTGCTCATTAACGCTCCCCACTTTGGTTCCCTTCCTTCCTTTCTCACTTTCCCACCTCTGTATCCATGCTTCCTGGAATTACCTCCCAAAGAAAGAAGGCATTTGTGCTCTGATTCTTGTTTCGGGGTCTGCTTCCAGGGATGCCCAACCTAAGACCAGCTGTTCCTCAATAGGAAACTTTCAGAATGACAAGAATTGATGTCTTTACTATGTGCATATGACCTCCATGAAAATAAAATAGTGTAAGAGTGATTATCTTCTGAAATGATGCCATGCTGTATCTATGATCGTATTAATCATTAGTTTATTTATAACTCAAGTGAATTTGAAATAGATTCATTACAACACTATAGGCTCAATTAATAAGTCAAGTATGATCATTTACTATTGGAATTAAAAATGATCTCCTAATACATATCACCTGGCAGTGCTACCTTCCGAATAATAATCTGGAAGAGGTACCTTCTTCCCAGCATATGGAGCTAGCATTTCTGTGCAGTCACTGATTCAAAGAGTAAGCTTTCCTATGGTTTCTGTTTCCACATTTGTTCCTCTGCTAGAGCTAATATTTGTTTGTTTCCTTTTTTATTTTCTCCATATATTTTTGGTAAGTGTCAACTAAGTTTGGCAACAATATTAACTTCTCTGCTTATACGAGTGTTACTGCTCTGGGAGTTTCACCAAGAGCCAAGTGACCATTCATTGATCAGGATTTATTATCCTCTATGACTCCTGTCTTTCTACATAATAGCTGTGATTACTTTCTAAAATGCTCTAAGGTGGATAGTCTGATTTTGTAACGTTTCACCCATTCACATATGAACACTAATTACTGCATTGCGTTATCAACTTACATCAGATCCCTCAATTCCCAGCCAAGGATTTCACTAACCAGTGCAGTGACCAAGCCAAAGTCACAACTCACCAGGTCTAGTTAAGTTTGTTGCTGGGACTGTTCACCTAGGCAGCTGGAGAACACGGATTCTTTCCAAATCCGGACTCAAAAACTAGCACAAAGATACTTATCAGTAGTGACAGGATGACCTCACTCATCAGAACATCATTCTACATTGACTTTAATGATTCAGAATTTATAACTCTTGATCTACCTTGCTAACAGCTTCCTTGCTCAGAATGTCAGTGGAGTAACACTAGCTCACTCATAACCACTCTACTAAGAATACACAGCATAGCATCAACTTCTAAGAGCAGTGTCCAAGAGGCTGTGGGCCAGAAAGAAATTATTTCATGAAAAATGCCAAGAACAAAGAAAAAAAGGCATATTTTAAAAAAAATAGATGTTGAGGAATAAAACTGACCTGCAATAAATAGGTCCACTGCTAAAGAATTGATGCAATGTAAACACGTGATTGAAAGATGGTAGAGCTCCTCAACTTCTAACTTCTTGGTTTTCACCCAAGAAAATGGGCAAGCATTGTTCCAAGGGACAGAAGCTTCAATGTAGGAGGAAATATACATGCTATTCTCTTTCACAGAATTCAGATCACCAAGCACCTTTCACGAAGAGCTGAAGTTTGGAAATAAACTCACAGATTCGGTCTCAGAAGTATTGCCATAATGAGGGAGAAAATTGGAGGGGAACGGAAGGCACGGCAGACAAACATTATCCCAGCCTTGAGGAAACAAGCAAAGGTGAGCTTTAGGGAAAGTAAACTGCTCAGTGTGATGTGCTCTAGAGGAATTCTAAACCAGAGCTTCCAACAGGTGACTTGGAATATTACTAATTAACACCAGATTGTTGGGAATCAGTGATGCCAGGGATATGTCAGAAGCCTGGTATATTTTATTTTCTGAGGCACTCAACAAAGCCTCTTTTTCTATCTTTGAACATTTCTCAAATATTCATTTGAGAAATGAACATGGGCTGATAGCAGGATAGATGGCCTTGGAGCTGTTGAACAAGCAGGCATGCCCAAAGAGTTTGATGAATCGAAGTTAACCTTTCAAGGGGCAGTTAATGGTGCCGTAAATAATCATGATGACCAACTTGGGTTTGGGATATGGGGCCGTAGTTGCCAGCTGGGTGGCAAGTTACTTAACCTTACTTGTTGGGCCTTCATTTCCTGATCTGTCTCTAAATGGTCGTGATGATAATGCTGAAATTCTGAAGTTGGGGGCTGAATGAGGCAGTGCCTATATGAGGGTTTACATGGGCCAAGTATACTCAATAGCAGCATCTGCCAAAGGTCATCTCACAAGGCTTCTATCACACAGGCTTAAAGAAAATTGGCTCATGCATCTCATAATTTCATTTTTGTATCTGGGAAGCATCTGCAGCCAAGAAAGCTTATTGGCTTTCCCAGTTCTACCTGAGCCCGATCTCTGCAATATAGAAGTATAGAAGTATATGAGATTGCCAGAACTTTTTCATCTTCCCAAACAGAAACTCTCCACCTGTTAAACAACAACTCTCCTTTCTCTTTCCCCACAGCCCCTGACACACAGCAGCCCACCTTCTTCCCTTAGGATTTTGACTGCTCAAGGGACCGCATAGGAGCGGAATCAGTTTGCATTTGTACCTCTGTACCAGGCTTATTTCACTTAGTATAACGTCCTAGAGGTGCATCCACTTTGTGGTATGTGATAAAATATCCTTCTTTCTTATTAGGGTTAAATAATATTCCATGGTGTATAATAAACAAGAAGTCAGTATCACTCTAATACCAAAACCAGGAAAGAACATAACAAAAAAAGAAAACTACAGGCCAATATCCTGATGGTTATAGATGCAAAAATCATCAACCAAATACTAGCAAAACAAATCCAACAGCATATCAAAAACGTAATGAACCATGATCTAGTAGGTTTCATACCAGGGATGCAAGGATAGTTTAACATAAGCAAGTCAATAAACGTGATACACTGCATAAACAGAATCAAAACCAAAAATCACATGATCATCTCAATCGATGCAGAAAAAGCTTTTGACAAAATCCAGCATCCCTTTATGATTAAAACCCTCAGCAAAATCGGCATACAACAGACATGACCCAATGTAATAAAAGCCACCTATGACAAGCTGACAGCCAACATTATACTGAACCAGGAAAAGTGGAAAGCATTCCCCCTGAGAACTGCAACAAGAAAAGGATGCTCATCCTCACCACTTCTATTCAACATAGTACTGGAAGTCCTAGCTACAGCCATCAGACATAAGAAAGAAAAGAGCACCAAAATCGGTAAATAGGAAGTCAAACTGTCACTGTTTGCTGATGATATGATCGTATACCTAGAAAAATCCTAAAGACTCCTCCGAAAACCTCCTAGCACTGATAAATGAATTCAGCAAAGTTTCAGGATACAAAACGAATGTAAACAAATCAGTAGCTTTGCTACACACCAACAATGACCAAGCTGAAAATGAAATCAGTAACTCAAACGCTTTTATGATAGCTGCAAAAAAAAAAAAAAAATACTTAGGAATATACCTAACCAAGGAGATGAAAGACCTCTACAAGGAAAGTTATCACATTTCCTTTATCCATTTATCTGTCAGTAGACACTGGGTTGCTTCCACTTACTGGCTATTATGAATGCTGCTGTGAACATGAGTCAACGAATATCTCGAGTCCCTGCTTCCAGTTCTTTTGCGTAAATATTCAGAAGCGGAATTGCAAGATGATGTGGTAATTCAGTTTCTAATTTTGGGGGGAACCACTATACTGTATATACCACACTTTGTTTATTCATCTGTTGATGGATATTTGGGTTGCGACTTGCTTTTTAAGGTTCTGTGTCTATTTTCATTTTATTCACAAAGCAAGTGTGATGTGTGCCTAGCATGTCAGCAAACCAGCATCACAAGTGTTCTGGGAGCACAAAATAAAAGGAAAAGACCCAGCCCTGAAAGTCCTAGCAAATGCCTTTCAATTCTTTCCAGTCTTCAAACAGAGCTCGGGACATTATAACCATGTCCTGGAGTTACATGCTACAGGATTCTTAACACAGAATCCTCTGAGATAGTCTCTATCTTTAGCAGCCTTGTACATAGGGAAGAAAAACACCCAGTGGCACTCTCATGGCACTAAGGACATTTTCATTCTGCATCTGAAAGTCTACACTTACAGTTTTCCCTTTGGTACCCAGCAAGTTGACAGAAGGCACTGGGATTATCCTTGCTTTGCTCTTATAAGTCATTACAGAAGGATGGGGCCACCTTCTCCCCTACAAACGTACATGGAGGGGACTCTTTCTCAGCAGGGGAAGCTAAATACCACTAGAGAGGAATGGGCATGGAGAGGAAATCTCATAAGACCTCTTCTGGAAGTAGAAATTTGGAATTGAGCTACACATAGAGTTTTCTTGCACGTTGAATTGGTCCTATTTAACTGCTGCATCCACATTCTTCTTCCCATGCTTGTCACAGGACAATGCCTAGCTGACACACACCACCACAGAGCTTCCCAAACCTGCAGGCAAGGGAATCTCAGGCACAGTAGAGTTTCCTGATGGGTAGGATACCAGGGCCCTGACTCAGCTCTAGACATCTCCCTACAGCTTTTGCCTACCCAGGATACATCCAAAGTACTCCAAGCTTGAAAGAGAGTATCAGGCTGCACTCCATCCTGAAATCAACAACAACAACAAAAAAGAGAAGTAGTCTAGATCCATTCACCAACACATCCGATTTAAAGCATGAGGGTGGGCCTGGGGTGGAGGATAAGACAAAAAGGAAAAGAAAGAAAATGATGCCAACTCGGCTCCAGCCCTGTTCACAGCCAGGGATGGCAACAGCAGATGGCCTGGCCTGAACCCTCACTCCCCACTCAGCCTTCCTACATGGGGCAGGTCACTTCCCTCCTCTGCTTGCATTCCCCAATCTGTGAAATAGACACAATAACCCGTCCTGTGTCCTTAAACAGTGGCGGACACAGAGTAATTCCTCAAACTAAGCAGAGCCCATGTGGCAGTTCTAGCACTGTCATGCTGTACCTTTCTCCCCACCACGCATCTTCCCCAGTTTCCCTGCAGGTGGGCAGTACAGGGGCGTTATCTCTTCTCCATCAAAATCTGTGCTCAGGAGAGAGAAACAGTGTCAATCATTTCTACTGAATATGAATTTGTCACCAGTGGGGTTTGCTTTTTAAAGTTTCATCAGTGGTTATGAAGCATAATGTTACAGGACGTTGGTGAGCACCAAGGGAATCATTTTAGAGAAGAAGCATTTGCTTCCCAGAAAGCCTGAAAACCCACTCTGCGGGCAATATGGGCAGCCAGCCATCCCCTCTGCCCAGGACCAAGCAGCAGAAATGTGGCTATGGCCTCTTGCAGCTCTTGTCTGTGCTGGATCCGTGTCTTTGGCCCTTAAATAGCTCTGAGCAGAGCTGGGTCACAAATCAGCAACTGTTGGGTACCTTAGAGCCGAAGTCCATGGAGGAGTTGAAGCATCGCTCTCTCAAAAGGAAAGGCAATATTCCATTTATATGAAATGGTGGCCCAACGAGGAAGGTTTCTTTTAACTATCTGATATTACTTTGTATTCAATGGCTTAATAATTAACCAGTGGAAGGAAAGCTACATTTAAAGGAAGCGAATGGAAAATCGATAAGTAAATGCACATCACTGCTTGTGAGAATAAAATAGGCTTCGGCAGCCAGAGCAATGAAAAGCTCTGTTACAAACACGAATCCATCCCTTGCTCTTCCCTCCTGCTTCCCCTGTGTGCAGTAATTGAGGGGCCAAAGGGCGGCAGCATCTTCCCCATTTGTCATGTAGACAGGGAAAGTCCCAGCCCACAAATTTTTTTAAGGTTTTCAAAAACAACAATTAAAAGACAGATGTGTTTTGGATGGGCAGCTGTATCTTTATCTTTTCAAAAACAAATAAGTAGTAATGCAATTTATCTAACCTTGCCATCCCTCTACTCTTTAAAATATGAACAGAAATGGAAAACTACAAAGCTTAAGACACCTATGCTCATTAGAGAAATATTTCCAGCTACTTCTGGTGAGCACATTTGGGATGCATCTGACACCACCCTCAAAATATTGACTTTATGTTTCAGTGAATATGAGGATTTATCATCCCCTGAGGTAAATATTGACCTTCACATTGCCACAGTCAATATTTACTGTGCTTTTCACTTCGATAAATCTTGCTATTCACCCAAATGAGAATTCAGTGCTGCTATGGCTAAACTAGCTGGAAGGAAAGAAGGCGGAGGAAGGAGACTGCACAGAAGCTGCATAACTCCACTCTGCATTTTCTGAAAAGGGGTCCCCGGCTGGCAGACAAATCCCAGAGCAATTGTTAAATGAGCATAATTTGCATTAGGCATTGCTCCCTCCCTTTTCAAGCTCCAACTTTTCTTATGTACCATTTAACCCAGTTCCCTAGGTCCAGTGTAACTCAAAGTAAACCATCCAATAGCTGTCTTCACTTTGGTGTACTGAAAAGGACTTGATTTGCTTAATGCCAGTTAATTGGCTTGGCTTTGTGGAAGTCGCCAGCCATACCTTGCTGTCAAAGGAATGCATTTATAACTGTGCAATTCCGCAAACACAGGCAAATTCCTAAGGAAGCTGTTTTAAGGACACAACTGCCGCACTCCATCTATGGACTGAATTCCAAAGAATCCAGATATTTCTTCAAACTCTGGCTAATCCTCTATGCTCTGCTAAGGAGAGAGGAGCTTTGGCATTCCCGAATAAGTCCTTAAGACCCTACATGCTTCCTCTCTTAGGAAGCTAAGATATCTATGAGTTGGTCATCAATCAACTATTGTGTTCAGAATTGGAAAGTGAGTGCAGCAGAGTGGGGTTAAAGTGAGAAGAGGGGCTATTAAAATCACCCCAGAGAGTATAATGTCTGTGGCACAGAACAAGCAACACACCTTGTAAATGCTGGTGGAATGGATAAAACATACCAACATCCACTGGTCTGAGGACTATTCATACTTATCTAGAGGGAGGCTGGTGTGATGTTGGTATAGTGACCTTCAAAATATTTCCACTAGGAAGTAGAATAGAATTTTCTCAGCCCATTCGGAATAGTCCTCCAATCCTGGCTATGAAAATTAATTCATTGTCCCAGAAGCTTCTAAACTTCAGTTCATTTGAAATTTTGTTTTTAGTCTCTTTATAATTGACTGTCAAAGAAGTCTCTAGACCACATTTCTTGATTATTAGTTTTCTATACTGATTTCACTTTCTTAAACCTTGTGAAAATTTTTAAGAGTTCAATCATTTGCTGAATCATAGGTTGCTAGAGAAAAAATATAAGAGATGATCTGTTTCACGTTGGTCATTTTACAGATGAAATTGAGGCTTCTAACACTGGTAAATATGAATACATTTGTGTTCTACTGCCCACACATTCAGCTGGATAGAAAGGGGGAAAGTCATAACGTGCAGGAATTTCAACAGATACCTTCCTAGAGCAACATCATAAATGCCTGGAGCTGGTGGGAACAGCTGCAAGAGAGATCAGTTTTTAAATCTGGTTTAATTTGACATCTCCAACAATCTAAGTACACATTAAAGTTTTCGTCCTCTCTGCACATCTCTCCGTTCTTAACTTCAAAAATTACTCAATTTGTGGATAAAAGGGTCAAATAAGTGATTTTAGAAGGCCCACAGTATTGATCTACTGTGCATTCATTTCAAGGTGGTTTAAAAGGAAATGCTTGGTTGATTGTAAATCTGTCTTGGATGGTAAGTCCCTGAGGAAGGAAATACATCAGTCTCTGTCCAGCATCCCATCACCTTGTGCAGAGTGCTGGAAGCTTATATAACTTGAAACTGTATTTAAAACTAGGGCTCCTGGGTCTCAGATATGGTAGGTAAAGGAAATCCGCAACTGAGTATTGGAATCCTTTTGTAAAATACCTCGCAAAAAATCTGGCAAGAGGCAGTGATGTTCCTGCAGCTGCATGGAGTAAGGACCAGATGCTTGTGTCTGTGGCCATAAAAGACAAACAAGTAAACATGTGTTATTTCTCCAATCTACTACCTCAATTTAAAGAGGGAGCTGGAAAACATATTTTTGAACCTACAAAGTTGCTAGGAAATACAAAGACCTTGGCAAAATAGAGTAGCTGGCTGGCTTTTTTTGAAAACCTGACAAAATTCATTTATCTGACTCATCTTGATGTCTTCAATGGACTCGCAGGCTGATAAACAAACAGGAGAGAACATCAAGTCACCCTTTTATTTTCAGCTGTGCTTTCTGGGTACTCAACTGTCCATTGCATAAAGCTGAGAAGTGGCTCTTTGATTGTATTCACATTTAATTAAAAAACTCTGTGTTTGGCAGACCAAAATCTACCAAACTGTTAATTGCTTTTTAAAGGAGAATTATGACACTTTTAACAAGCCACATATCTTACTAAGCCTTGTTAGAGTAGATGCTCTCATTCTGCTGAACTGTCTTATTTTGAGATTTGGGTCCCTAATTGCTTATAAACCATACTGTTTATTGAGTATTAACTGTGGCATGGCTGTTTATTATGGGAGCGTGTTGCTTAATGCCTATAAAAAGCAGTCTAAATGAGCTACTCTGTGCCTGCAGTGTCTCTGCTCCCCAAAACACACCTACATGTACACACACACACACACACACACACGCACACACAAGCTCACAGGGCTACACTTAAGTTCATCAGCTGAAAGAAGTATTGGCAGAATTATGCAGAGGCAAAGCTTAGGTAGCACGTTGCTTGGTAACCAGGAAGTCCTCTGTCGATTCTCCTGGGTGTCGGCCATACATTTTCTTCTGCACATTACCTACAATGAAAAGGTCGGTGACCCAATGAAATATCAGATTAAGTCAAACTATTAACTGGACAAATGCATTTTAAGTGCTCTCGTCCCCTGGTTGGGTCTGATTAGTATACATTATGTTCTTCCGAGGCAAGCATGAATCATTAATAGATTCAGACTCCACTGCTCCCTGCAAAGAAACCTCATAACTCAATGTGGAGTAATGTAGTGCGTTGTGTTTATAAGATGTGGAGCCTTCACTTAGTGTGATCTACAGTGTTGTTATTTTGTGGTGAGGACACAGCTCCTTCTGTTTTTTTTTTTTTTTTTTTTAACTTTAGTAAATAGTGTTTGTCATTGCCTTAAAAAAGAAAGAAAAATCTTTCCCCAGAAAAACTGATCCTGCCTGCCTGTGCCTGCATGGGGGAGGGAAGAGTAGCTGGGCCCGTAAATAGATGCATTGTTTTTTTTGCTCACTCTATTTTTTTTAAACCTCCTCCTGTTTAAATCAATTATAATAGACTCAGTCTGGAAGAATCTGAATTCTGAAAATGAAAGAAAGGCAAACAATCTCAAGACAAAATTCCAGGAATTGAGTTTGAACTCTGACCTCTCCTTGTCCTCTTCCCTTTTCTGTGGTTCTGCTGTGGATTTTGTATGAGCCAGTTGGATTTGGTATGAGAACCTATAAACTGGGAAGGTGTCCAGCTCTGCGTTCTCTCCCTGTAGCTAGAACCAGAAACTGAAGCATCTGTGAGCTCAGCCATTTGTAATTTGACCTCTATGTGTCTAAATTAAGCTCATTGGGCAAAAGTGATTGTATGGTAGAACTTAGGTTTGATTATCCCCACTACCCCTGATAACCCTACTTAATCCACATAAAAACATTTTGTGGTGGGAAGATGAGGGGATACAGAACAGTATGACTTGCACGAAGCAGCGCTGAAACATGAAGACTTGCCCTGAAACTTACTCCCAGCTTTAGCTGATAGCCAGCTATTCTGACACTCATGACTATCGGGTAAACCGAAACATGATTTGACACGTCAGTCCAGCAGGCCTATGCTGGACACCTACTGTGTGTGAGGCACGGTGCTAAGATTGAAGACAACACTCTCAGCCTGCACATCCAACCACAGAGGCAGATGTGGGAGGAGCTTAGTCCTGCAGCTGCATAGGTCTAAGTCCTTTACTTGGTTGAGTGTCAGTAATCTAGCCAAGAGGATGCTTATCTCAATTTCTAAAGAGTTCATTCCACCCGCAGTTCAAAAGAATGATTTATTTATTTTTCCATGGATATTAAGGAAGAAAACGCCCCCAAACAAATGGAACTGGATAATTTGTAGAGAGAGATGATGGCTAACCACGTGAAATGTTGGGGGACGTTCCATTCTGTTCTGTAATGCAGAGATCTGCAGTTTCAATTCTTTGCTTTCCTTTCCCTTTTTGCCTTTATTTCATGTGCTTGCCTCTCACTTATTTCACACAGTCCACACACAGAGTTAGGGATCTGGACACTGCCTGCCTCTCAAATAAATCACTAGCAAGTCCCCGGTGCTTAAAGTTCCTATCACACAGTAGCAGCTCCCACATTTGTCTTCCTTCCCATTTTCTTTAGATGATTGGCAGTAGTTAGCAGCAGCTCATCAGAGCTGCTACCAGTTGGAGCTGCCATTTAAGAAAGTATATACACAAGAGGTCCCAAATCTTTGAAATCCTGAAACTTTGGCCATGTAAATCTATCACATTTCCACTGTTTGCAACTTGAGGTCAAATATATCTTTATTAAAACCACCTTTATTTCCAAGAATGTGGCAGCGGTGGGCATTCACTTTGGAGGCATGACAAAGTTTCTCAGCATCTGACTGTGTCACATAGCTCATGTAATCCACCTCTTCTTTCAGAAGTGTCTCCAACTTGTAGTTGTCTAGGTAAACCACCAACTCCATTGTTATGGGCTGAACTGCATCCCCCTAAAATTCACATGTCATAGTTATGATCCCCATTCACTCTGATTTTACAGAGGTAATTAAGTTACAATGAGGTCATTAGGCTGGGGCCTTCATCCCACCTGACTCATGTCTTTATAAGAAGAGGAAATTGGAACACAGACACACACCAAGGAAAGACAGTGTGAAGAAACAAAGAGAAGAAACCATTTACAAGTCAAAGAGAGAGGCCTCGGAAGGAACCAACCATGTTACCACCTTGATCTTGGTCTGCCAGGCCTCCAGAATGATGAGAAAATAAATTCTTCTTGTTTAAACCTCCTAATGTATGGTACTTTGTTATGGCAACTCTAGCACACTAGTGTATTCATGCTTACAACAATATCAGATTGCAGAGAAAGAAACATCAAAACATGAAATCAAGCATTAGACTAAACTTCATTGTGCTTCAGGACAAATATCACCCATGGACAAATACATGTGCTTATATGTTTATGTGGATTAGTGTCCAGATGAAGCCAATGGGCTTTACTTCTGTCTTGGCTACAAAGCATTGCGGGCAAAGGAGTGTGCCAGGCCTTTTGTCTGTTTCTCTTATGTTGACATCAAGGACACCCACTTGGAGGATGCTGGTTTGCCAACTCAAAGCACATATCCAAGTGAACACGAGATTCATTCTGAATACAAAAGGAAATCGGGAGTGGCAAAGGAAGGACTTGGGCTGGGAATGGGAGGAAAAACTGGCATTCAGCCAGTTAGAGGACCTACGCAATGATAGGAAAATGTGATCTCCAGCAAGTCCCTCATTCCATTATGTCTCTGTGTAATGGGAGCCATACCTTCTTTTCTACATTAACAGTCAGAGGAGAGGTCATAAAACAACACAGTATATGTATTAGGCCAAAAGCTGGAACTGAGGCTGATGTATGTACCAGGAAAGGACCATTAGCAAAATGATGGATTAAAGTTCTGTTTATATTTCTATTGGGATGGATCCTGGCTTGTTAGTTTAAGTAATCCTGTGCTTTGATTATAGCCATCAGCATATAAAAACAGGCTCTGTTAGCCTCGAAGGTGTAAAATTCTAATGTGCTCATAGAAACTCAAGAACACTATCATTCACTGAAGTACTGGGGACTCTGAAAGAATGAAGGAGCCCTTAGTTTAAAAAATAATTAGAGTTGTCAAGAAAGGCAAAAATAGGCCCATGGTTTATGAATAGCTCACTTTGCATTCTTTATGCACATGAATCTGCTTCTTCTATTAGGTCTGTAAGACCGAGGATTATCTATTTCAATTTGGTAATTTTACAGATGAAATTGAAGACTCTAATGCTGACAAGTATAAATACATTTACGTTCTACTACCCACACATTCAGCTGGATATTTCCTAGCTTTTGACAAGTATTTTTTATTGCCTACTCTGTAGCTATACATACCCCCACTTCCAGCTTCCTTTATTGTAGAATTTACCTCCTCCCAGAAGAGCTGAAAACACTAGATACTTTCCAAGGCTCCAGGCTTCTGCTGCAGCTAGAGCATGGGCATGTGATGTGACCTAATCCTAGCCAATGAACCAGAGAGGAAATCTGCTAAGAGTTTGGGGGGTGTATTAGTCCATTCCTTCACTGCTATAAAAAATACTTGAAACTGAGTAATTTACAGAGGAAAGAGGTTTAATTGCCTGTACAGGAATTGGCTGTACATGAAGCATTGCTGAGGAGGCCTCAGGAAAGTTACAATCATGGCAGAAGGTGAAGGGGAAGCAGGCACGTCTTACATGGCTGGAATAGGAGTAAGAAAGATGGGGGAGGTCCTCGATACTTTATAACAACCACACATCATGAGAACTCTATCACAAGAACAGCACCAAAGTGGGGGATCCATTCCCATGATCCAATTGCCTCCCACCCAGCCCCTCCTCCAACATTGTAGATTACAATTAACATAAGATTTGGGTGGGGACACAGATTCAAACCATATCAGGTGGACTTCTAACAAAGGTTGAATTCCTTAATAAAAACAGAAATAGATGAAATGCTCCATTTCTTCTTGGGTAGATAAAAATTACATCTATATGTGAGGTCAGGAGTAGTCTGACCTACAAATATAAGAGCATGAGCCTAAGGTCCAAGCCATGACACCAAGAAAGTCCAAGCCATGACATCAGAGATAGTAGCCCAGAAAGATGGGATGAGCCTCAGTTTTTGAGCATATCCACAAGCCACTGAACCAACCAGAGAATGTCTCCCTAGACTTCAAGTCATATTGAAAAATAAATGTCCTCATTGTTTAAGCCACTTTTGGAAGGTTTTATTTACTTCCACGTGGTTTTTACAAGAGTCGAGATTATTACAGATCATAGTAAGTTGTGTAGTAGTTTCTCTAACTAGTGTCAGACATGACAGAATCACCAGAGCATGAAAGTTTAGAGCTGAATGAACCTCAGAGCTCATTTTATACACGAGGAAACTAAGGACATGAGGTTAAATGATTCTATTTCTTGCATCTTGCTTGTCCCTCCCACCCAGGCCCTGGGAAGTTTATTGGCTGAAGTTCACACTTCAAGCTGCCCAGTGCTTCCCAAGCCAGACCCCAACTCCTGAACCAAAAGAGACCAGGCAAATCCTCGGGACTTGCTAAATATCATTTAATGGAATTCCATAGTTGGTTATTCAAAGATGTTCTCTACTAAACACACACACACATTTTCTAGAAAAATCTTCATCTGTAATTCAGGACATTCCTCAAGCTCCTGGGGAATTTTTTGGGGAAATAGAAAAAAAGTAGCAACTGTTCTTTTTCATACTGTCCAAGATTGAACATATGAAATATTATTCAGTCTAATTTTCTGCTGCATGAGCTGAAAGGAATCATGGGCTAGGAAGTCCAGGATAGAGATAGTCATCACAATATGGATGTGAATTTACACATTAGAAACTACAAACACACACACATACATACTTTTTTATTTTCTACTCAGCATTACCTTCTAATGGAGGCAAGAAATATTACTTTTGCCAATGTAGAGAGAAAAAAAAAATAACTGAGGCTTGAATTGTTAAGGACCAACGCAATCTGGTAAGCCTGGTTTTTCATTTTGCTTAGTGGTTTCCTGTTTACTTTCTAACGAAATTATAGCGATTTTATTTTAGAAAGAGCCTAATAACATTCCTTAGCTGGAACTGAAAAAAAAAAATGCTAGCAATGATTTCAGCCTCCTCCCTAAAAGCAAATCAAGGGAAACTCAATGTTCCTTTTTATGCCTGGAAGGAGATGCTGTTTAGTTAAGCTCAGCTCTCAACCACAGACAAGGGTGAGCAATGGGCTGGCCATGTTTCAATATAATCTGTCTTCCTCTAACCTAAGTGCTCTTATAAACAATACAAATTAATGTTCTACTTCATAAGCTAGATGCCTGTAAAGTGCTTGTTATTATGGAAATGTTTCATGCGTGACAATCAGCAATGTCAAGACATGAGAGATTATGCTCCCAAGAAGGCGTTATTAGTTTGAGTTTAGTTTTGTTTATTGGGCAGTACACTTAAGGCATAGGAGAAATGTTTATTGCCAGTAACTATAACGAGGATAACTGGCATGCTTCTGCCCCTGAGGCAACGACTCTAATATGAAACAAGGTTCTTCTTGATTTCTTCATTGCCGGAGCACTAAGGGCTCAAATAGGCCAGAAACAATTTTATTGAGTGCCTACTACAATCAAGGCACTTTGCTAGGCACTGTTGGCATTTACTGAGTGCCTTCTGTGTCCAAGTATCTTTATTATCATTATTTCTAACTTCCCAACAATCTGTCATGGTGACTATTATTATTCTCCTTTTGCAAATGGTGAAAGAAACTAAAAGAAGTTAGGAGACTGTCCTCCTAGAACATATACTCTTAAACTCACATGCTTCAAAAGGCATAAGACTAATAAAATTGGGAAACTTGCTTTAACATCATAACATTACCAATTGAACAGTCCTACTTTGAAATAAATTCAATCAACATACTAATCTATTGCTTTCTGTAACAGGATTTTATTTTAACATGCCTTTAAAACTGCTCCTGTGTAATCCCAGCACTTTGGGAGGTCAAAGCAAGAGGATCCCTTGAGCCCAGGAGTTTAAGGCCAGCCTGGGAAACATGGTGAGACCCTGTCTCTACAATTTTTTTTTTTTTTGAGATGGAGTTTTGCTTTTGTTGCCCAGACTAGAGTGCAATGGCATGAACCCAGCTCACTGGAACCTCTGTTTCTCAGGTTCAAGTGATTCTCTTACCTTAGCCTCTTGAGTAGCTGGGATTACAGGCACCTATCACCACATTGGGCCAATTTTTTTTTTTTTTTTTTTTTTTATTTTTAGTAGGGATGGGATTTCACCATGTTGGCCAGGCTGGTCTCCAACTCCTAACCTCAAGTGATCTGCCTACCTTGGCCTCCCAAAGTGTCGGGATTATAGGCGTGAGCCACTGTACCTGGCTGCCACACACTTTTAAACAACCAGATCTTGCACAAGCTGAGTGAGAACTCACTCATTACTGCAAGAACCTCACCAAGCCATTCATGAGGGATCCGCCCCCAGGACCGGA
>CAUYLG010054949.1:0-17716 GCA_963573385.1 Cacajao melanocephalus
GGCATAGGCCAGGACTTCATGACTAAAACACCAAAAGCATTGGCAACAAAAGCCAAAATAAACAAATGGGATCTAATTAAACTCCACAGTTTCTGTACAGCAAAAGAAACAATCATTAGGGCGAGCCAGCAACCAACAGAATGGGAAAATTTTTTTGCAATCTACCCATCTGACAAAGGGTATTATGCACTTTAAAAATTTATTAAGAGGATAGATCTCATGTTAAGGTTCTTACCACACATCCACACACACAAAAAGAAAGAGGCATGAGGAAACTTTTGGAGGTGATGAATATATTTATTACCTTGATTGTGGTGATACTTCATGAATGTATGCATATGTCTAAATTCATCAATTTATATACATTAAACATGCATGGTCTTTTGTATATCAATTATACCTTAACAAAAACTTCTTTTTAAAGCTAAAAGAAAAAAGGAATATAAATGAACCACTCACCTCACTTAGGTCACAAATTAGATATTAGTATATGAAAATATTCTACATGTAGATAACCAATATTCCTTAGAAATAGTGGTTGATCTATGTGATCTATGTAATCAAATTTTACTTCCCCTTAGGTAAAACTATATAAATTTTGAGTCCATTTATATAAGTTACATTATATAATTTTTAAATGTTAAATCATTAACTTTCCATTTTGGAGATAAACTCCACCAGGCCATGATGTGTATGTATACTATATACATATAATTGGATTTAATTTGCTAATTTTAAAAGGATTTTGTTTCTATGTTTATGAGGGATATTCATCCATAGTTCTCTTTTTTGTAATGTCTTTGCCTGGCTTTGCTATCAGTGTTATTTTAGCATCAAAAATTTGTCAAGAAAATTTCTCTTTTTTCTCTGTTTTCTAAAAGAGTTTGTAGGGCTGGGCACAGTGGCTCACATCTGTAATCCCAGCCCTTTTGGAGACTAAAGTGGGAGGATAGATTCCTTTCTTAATTTTTTGACAGAATTCACCAGTGAAACTGTCTAGAACTGAAGTTTGCTCTGTAAGGGAATTGTTGTTAATAAATTTTATAATGTTAATGGATATAAGGCTATTTATGTTTTCTACTTCATCCTGTGTAAGTTTTGATAATTTGTGTTTTTCAAGAAATTGTCAATTTCATCTATGTTGCTGAATTTATTGACATAGACTTGTTCATATTATTTATTATTCTTTTTAAACTGTAGAATCTGAAGTGATATTTCCTTTCCTTTATGATATTGGTAGTATATATCTATATTTTATTTTTCTTGAACAGTTTTGATAGCGATTTAATAATTTGTTTAAATCAACTTTTGGTTTGTTAAATCTCTGCTGTTTGTATTTCATTTCAATGATCTCTGTTCTTAATAAGTTATTTCCTTTATTCTACTTACTTTTGGATTAGTTTGCTTATCTTTTTCTACCCTCTTGGCAAGTAAACTTAAATCATTTATTTTTAAGCCTTTCTTCCTTTCTAATATAAGCATAAGTTATAAATGTAATACAATGTAAGTTATAAATTTCTCTTAAGCACTGAATTAACTGCATCCCCAATATTTGATATGTTCCATTTTCATTATCAGTTTAAAATACTTTAAAATGTCACTCATGCACAAATTACACCTTAATAACAAAATTCATAAAGAATTATTTTTGTAAGCCTCTAAAGGAATGATATGCCAGGGAATCTATAGGCTTGCAGTGCATGAATTATTTTGTGAGAATGGTGTTTTACTGAAACCTGTACAAGTGTAACCAATGGGAGAATAACTTTTAAAATTAGAATCTTGAAAAAACTATTTCCAAGGTAAGATTACAAAGAAAGCACCACATGTAAAATTCATTCACTGCACAGCCAAGTTGATGCAGCAGATAAAAGAAGCCAAAAGTTCATGGTGTAACAGAATGTCATTGTGATATATTAATAAATATTATATCTCTCCCTGGTTCCTGGCACAGAGCTCCTAAAACTCTTATGATTCCTGAGTGACAGCTATGCTACCTGAATCTTTTGTTCTAATATTTGGTCTTTGTACCTAAGTCCTAACAAAGAGCTTCCAATTCCTTGGAATTTCTTGGGTGACAGGAAGGTCTTTAGCTCTAATTAGGTGACTCTTAATGGGCTCCCAGATGGGGGCTGGTCAACAGAAGGAAAAAGCCACGATTAAAGGTTTAGAATTTTTAGCTCCATCCCTCATGCTCTCAAAAGGAGAGAAGGGTTGAGTACTGAGTTAAAAATTGATCATGTTTATGTTATGAAGGCTCCATTAAAAAATTTTTTTTGTAATTATAGAGTTTGAAGAGCTTACAGGTTGCTGGACACGTGGAGGTGCTGGGAGGTGCTGAGGGCAGCCCCGAGAGAGAGTATGGAAGCTCTGTGGCCCTACCCCCATAACTAGCCTTATGCACTTGGCTGTTTCTCAGTTGTGTGATTTTACAATAAATAGGTGATAGTAAGCAAAGCACTTTCCTGAGCTCTGTGAGCCACTGTAGCAAATGATCAAACTGGAGAAGGGGTTTGTGGGAACTTCTGATTTTTAGCTAAGTCAGACAGAAATTTTGAGTAATCTGGGAACCTACTGCTTATGATTAGTATCTGAAGTGGGGGTAGTCTTGTGGGACTGAAACCTAAATCTGTGGGGAAGGGGTCTGTGTTAACTCTGCTTAGTGTCAGAATTGAATTGAATTGTAGGACATCCCATTGGTATCCATCAGGGAATCGAGACGTGAGGAAAAACTCACACATCTTCTGTGAGAAGAGTTCTATGTTGTGTTGAGAGTATAATAGGAGGAAGCAGCTTATTTGTTGTTTTCCCTATGTTCAGTCATCAATGAAATTAATTTTGTACCAACATTTTTTAAAAAAAGTAGAACCTGATAGAATCTCCACAATACTTTAAATAAGATTGTTGCTAACTGTAAAAATTGTTTTACCTCTAGTATCTTGTGACAAAGTACAGAAGTTAAGAAAGTTTTTGAACTTACAGATGTTGCACACTTTTTGACAAAGGACAAGTGTTATAAATTAGCTTAACTTCCCTGTGATAAGTGGTTGACAGCAGTATGAACATAGCAGATATTTTGAAAAAATATAATCACACTTAATCTGTCCCTTCAAGGTAAGGGTGTCATTTTTAGCAATGAAGGCAGAAAGCATTTTAAAGATAAACATATGGAGATATTTCCATTTTTCTCTTGATGAAAAGTATGTGTCACCTCTAGAAAGTCTCAAACTTTTTAAAAGCTGTTTAAAAATCTTTTAAACAAATAATTTTAGGAGGAAACACTTGATAAAAATATTAAAATGTAGTATTTAAATAGTTTACAAGAGCAATTTAATGATATCAAGAGAACTAGCAATCTACTAGCTAAGTTGCAGTAAAATCCTTTAAGTGAATAATGCATGGGCAAAAAGACTGAGCATCATGATTCAGTAAATGCAGCTAATGATAATAATGCCCTTCCTCATATGGATGTCCATATCCTTGTGAATTATATATTTCAGCCAAGAGTTTCATTAAATGCATGCATTTAAAAAATCAATATGATCTTCAGATTGCTATATCACAAACTAAGAAACCAAGATTTTAAACAATAAAGAAGCACATTCAATCATATTGCTGTCACTGATAGCAAAAGGAACTCATAGGGTATGCTATCAAAAAGACTAGAAACTACAGATTAAGAGCATGAACTGGGTTTGAATCCTGGTTCTACCATAGTTAACTTTGCAATAGTTATTTACTCTCTGTGATAATCAGTTTCTTTCCATGAAAAGCAAGAATACTAAAGATAAATGCCTCCTAGGGTTGTTGTAAGGATTAAATGAGATAATAATGTATGTAAAATGCCTAGAAAATTGTCCAATAAAAATAGAATGCAAACCACTTACAAAACTTTAAAATATTCTAGCAGCCTCTTTTAAAAAAAATTTAAAGGTGAAACTAATATGATAATATATTTAACCAAGTATCTCCAAAATATTCTTTCAACATGTGACACATTCATATTTCAAATGCTCAGTAGCTTCTGGTGGCTAGGGACTCCCATATGGATCAGTGTAGCCCTAGACTATAATGAATATGTATAATAGCTATTATTTCTAATATTTTTATTACTACTACTGTAATTCTCAAAACACTAGGCATTCTCACACTTAAATGCAAATCCAAAACACAGTCTCAGATCAAATACATCTATACCTTTGCCAATTCCCTTCTAGAATCTTGAAAATGGTCTTATTTCTGCAGCTTCAAAATCAAAAGGAACCAAGTTGGCTCTACTATTTTAAAGCACAGGTCAAAGGGCCAGTCCATAAATAATCAGGCATTTTATAGTTATCCCAAACAGGAAACAAATGCAGAGGGAAATGTACATTTAGACAGAAATTCAATAAGAAATAAACTTTCTTGAAGTGAACTCAAAAAAGAGAAAAAGAGAAAAGATATTCAACAATACAAGCAAGAGGCCATCAACTGAAGACACTTTTATGCTTTAATACATTCAGAAAATATCTTCCTATGAAGAGTAACAGTGTGTTTCTTGTGTAGGGAAATGTGATAAAAGTAAAAAAAGAAACCCATTTAGAAAGAAAATTATAAAAGTCTAGTTTTTTTTTTTTAATAAGTAAAGGGTTGGTGTGATGACTCATGCCTGTAATCTAAGGGAGGCCCAGGCAAGAGAATCTCATGAAGCCAGGAGGGCGAGTCCAGCCTGAGCAACATGGCAACACCTAGTCTCTAACAAATGATAATAATAATAATAATAATTAGCCAATCATGGTGGCACATGCCTGCAGTCCCAGCTACTCAGGAGGCTGAGGCAGGAGGATCCCTTGAGCCCAGGAGTTTGGGGCTGCAGAGAGCTATAATTGTACCACGGCACTGCAGCCTGGGTAACAGAGCGAAACTCTGTCTCAATAAATAAATAATAAAGAGACCATCATGGAAAACATTTAATCCTATTTTCCATTCAATTTTTTTAAGATGGAGTTTCATTCCTGTCGCCCAGGCTGGAGTTCAGTGGTGTGATCTTGGCTCACTGCAACCTCTGCCTCCAAGCAATTCTCCTGCCTCAGCCTCCTGAGTAGCTGGGACTGTAGGTGCCTACCACCATGCACAGCTAATTTTGTATTTTTTTTTTTTTTTTTTTGGTAGAGATAGGGTTTCACCATATTGGCCAGGCTGGTCTCGAACTCCTGACCTTGTGATCCGCCCTCAGCCTCCAAAAGTGCTGGGATTACAGGCATGAGCCACCGTGCCCGGCCTGAAGCCAAAGTTCTGAAAGCCCTGGAGTGACTTTCTGTGGGGAGGAACTGCCCTTCACAAGCCTATGTCTCAGCTGCCGCTCTCAGCACAGACTGCTTGCCAATGAGAAAGTTCACACAAATGTATAATGGCGTGTGTCCATCATTCCAGTGCCATACAGCGTTCCACCACCCTCAGCTCCCCTGTTCTCCAGCAGTTCACTCTCCTTCCCACCCCTCATCCCCCTTAACCCCTCAGCAGGCAGTGATCTCTTTTTTTGTTGTTCTTTTTAAGGATTATATGTTTTTAGGGCAGTTTTAGGTTCATGGCAAAATTGAGAGGAAGGGGAAGGTACAGAGACTTCCTATATGACCCCTGCCTTCCCGCATCCACAGCCTCCCCCACTATCAACAGCCTCCACTAGGTGATCCGTTTGTCACAACTGATGAACCTACACTGACATCATTGTCCCCCGAAACCAAAAGTTTACGTCGGGAGTCATTCTTGGTGTTGTGCCTTCTGTGGGTTTGGACAAGTGTATAATAGCCAGTGTCTACCATTCTAGCATCATCAGAGTCGTTTCACGGCCTCTCTGTCCTCTGTGTTCTGCCTGTTCATCTCTCCTTCCTCCTCTGTCCAGCCCTGGCAACTCTGGATCTTTTCACTGTCTCCCTAATTTTGCCAGAATGTCATGTTGGATTTGATTTTTTCAATAATAGTTTTTCCAAGAACCATCTCATATCTAAAAGCTTTTACAAAACACTTGGCATTTTACATCTGAAGCATGAAGTCCTTTAATGTATCCCCACATGTTCTTCCCCCTGCTGGGACTCAATAGATGTCTCTGACTCTTTGCTCCTGGGAAGAAACACAATAGAGTTTGATACCCTGGACTGCAGAGTCAAACAGATCTTGTTTCAGTTCCCAACTCTTTTTTTTTTCTGAGATGGGGTCTCACGCTTTCACCCAGGCTGGAATGAAGTGGAGCCATCTCAGCTCACTGCAAACTCCGCCTCCCGGGTTCAAGCGATTCTCCTGCCTCAGCCTCCCAAGTAACTGGGATTACAGGCGCTCACCACCACACCTGGCTAATTTTTGTATTTTTAGTAGAGATGGGATTTCACCATGTTGGCCAGGCTGGTCTCAAGCTCCTGACCTCCGATGATCCAACCTGCCTTGGCCTCCCAAAGTGCTAGGATTATAGGAGTGAGCCACCGTGCTTGGCCTTGTTTGTTTGTATTGAGATAGCGTCTCACAGCGTCACCCACCCTGGAGTGCCATGGCACAATCTCAGCTCATTGCAACCCTCACCTCCCAGGTTCAAGCCAATCTGCTGCCTCAGCCTCCTGAGTATCTGGGACTACAGGCATGTGCCACGATGACCTGCTAATTTTTGTATGTTTAGTAGAGACGGGGTTTCACTCTGTTGGCCAGACTGGTCTCGAACTCCTGACCTTAGATGATCTGCCTTCCTAATCTTCCCAAAGTGCTGAGATTACAGGCATGAGCTGCCGCACCCAGCGTACACCACATCATTTTGCAATAGTTGCTCAGCCTTTGAGCCTCAGAATTCTCATCATTAAAATGACCCTACCCACAGCCAGGAGTGTGTGAGATAGCATATGCAGGTGTTTATATCATCCCTGACACAAAAAAGCACCCAGTACGTGACAGTGATCTTTTTCTTTAAGCCTGCAATGAGCCAAGGAGGAGGTTGCAGTGTCCCTCAGCACCTAGCACTGTGTCTTTCCCTTCGTAGGTCCTTAGCTGAGTTAACAGATGGATGCGATCGGGGTGAGACAGAAGACATACCAGTGGCGGTGCAGGCGGGCTGTGTAAAGAGACTGCACACACATACACACTTCTGCCCTGAGTGTAGAGGGTCTTTATCCAAGGATAGAAGGTTCTGGCCGGGTGCGGTGGCTCATACCTGTAATCCCAGCACTTTGGGAGGCCGAGGTGGGCAGATCACCTGAGGTCGGGAGTTCAAAACCAGACCTGACTAATATGGAGAAACCTCATCTCTACTAAAGATACAGAATTAGCCGGGCGTGGTGGCGCACGCCTATAATCTCAGCTACTTGGGAGGCTGAGGCAGGAGAATTGCTTGAACCCAGGAGGCAGAGGTTGCGGTGAGCCAAGATTGTGTCATTGCAATCCAGCTTGGGCAACAAGAGCGAAACTCCATCTCAGAAAAAAGAAAAATAGGAGGTTCCAAGTAGCTTCCTAGAACAGGACAGGCAGCACAGCTTAGTGGCTCTTTTCCTCAGCTCCTCAGCTGGCTCAGTCACTGCCTCTTTCACACTCAAAACATTCCAGAAAAATGTGCCACAGCCCTGTGCACTTCCGTGTAAGGCAGTGGTTACAGGCACTGGCCCCTCCTGATGTGTGAGCCAAACACAGGGGCAGCAGAACCTCAGCCACCTCCTCGGGGAAGAGGGAAGTCCCATTCCAGCCCAGGTTTCCTGTGAGCCCCTAGTATGGGGTGTGTGTGTGTGTGTGTGTATGCACACATGTGTGTATACGCATGTGTGTTTAAGCTCAACTTAAAAAATCCCTTGATCAGTAATGACTACACCTCCATTCACAGCACGTCTGCTGTATACCTGATAACCAGCGAGGTCTGTGTATGTTCAAGCATGTGTGGAGGTTTCCGTAAGTGAGATCGTTATGGCCTTCATCTGGAGGTGTTTTTTTTTTTAATTTGGTGGAGACGAGGTCTTGCTATATTTCCCAGGCTGGTCTCAAACTCTTGACCTCAAGCAGTCCTGCCTTGGCCTGCCAAAGTGCTTGGGATTACAGGTGTGAGCCACTATGCTTGTCCCTCTCTGGAGTTCTTAAGGAACACGAAGTCCACTCTCTGAGCCTCTTCAGTGAGCTTAGAGTCCTGCCATGAAAAAAGTTAGGCCACTTCTTATACAGTGACATAAAGCGTTTATTTTAATTAAAAGAATAGGGAGCCAGTGGTTGAGCCCTGTGCTTCTGCCTGGAGGCACCCACTTTGGGCACTCCAGCTGCCCTTGCAGACCACTAGAGGGCACAAAAGAATGCCGACGAAGGCCTGGGTGTCTTCAGGCGCTCCCTGGAGCCCCCTGGAGCAAGCTCTTTCTTGGGCCCTGCTCTGCCTGGAGACAGAGTCTGCCACCCCCGTCAGCCCAGGGACAGCCTTTGAAGGGGCCTGAGGCACTAACAATGACAAGGACTGTGTCCTCTGACCTGCTGTGTTTGTCCCCAAAGTTCCCATGAGGAGTGGGGTGTGGGGCCTGCCACGTAAAGTTGGTGGGTGAGGGCGGGACGGTCCGGCCTGCATGCCTTTCTAACTACCATGTGCACAGTGTTTGCACACTCTAAATCTTACTGACTTCCAAGATGACCCGCGTCAGGGCAGCACTGGGATATGTAAAGACCTGGCATGTTTGTATAAATCTCTGCTGTTACTTTGTAGTGAACTTGTGCGCACGAAAAGTCTGTGTTTATCTTGTTCTGTTTATTTTTATTTTATTTTATTATTTTATTTGGAGTGGGGATGGAGTCTTGCTCAGTCGCCCAGGTTGGAGTGCAATGGCACAGTCTCAGCTCGCTGCAACCTCTGCCTCAAGTGATTCTCCTACCTCGGCCTCGCAAGTAGCTGGGACTACAGGCATGCGCCACCACACCCGGCTAATTTTTGTATTTTTAGTAGAAATGGGGTTTCACCATGTTGGTCAGGCTGGTCTTGAACTCCTGACCTCAAGTGAGCTGCCTGCCTCGGCTTCCCAAAGTGCTAGGATTACAGGCATGAACCACGGGGCCTGGCCTATCTTGTTCTGTTTAAATGGTTTTCTCAAATGCCCACAAATACCAGGCAGGGATTCCAGGCAGCAGAGACCTCATGATGCCAGTCTGGTGGCCCACAGACTCATCCGAATTCTGTGACCTATGCAGGTCCCTGAGGGAAGTGAGTAAATTCTTCACAGACCAAGAATGTTGTCCCTGCCGTCTGCCTGCATCCCACTAATAAGCGTCAGGTCGTTTATGGCCAAACCTCTCCTGTCACGCTGTCCAGTAGAGGCCCCTGAGTTTCTGGACCCTGTCACTCATCACGGCAGCAAGCTAACATGCTCTTCAGGGGGCTGTGTTAGACTTTTCCTCATGACCTCTGTAGCCACTGTTTTTCTGAGTGCCCACTGTGTGCTAGGCACAGGGCCAGGTTCCTACCCTTATTTGCCGGGTACTGTGCAGAGCCGAGCCTTTAGTCTCATTATTTCATTCAGCCTTCACACCGTCTAATGGAAGTGCCGTTAGTATCTCCATCTTGCATCTGAGAACACTGAGGCTTAGAGCTACTGAGGGGCGTGCCCCAGCTCACCAGGCTGGTAGGAGCCGGATCAGGTCAGCCAGAACCTCAGCTCTGCTTGCTTGCTTTCTCCTTTCTGTCTGTCTCTTTCCTTCCTTCCTTCCCTTTCTTTTCTTTCTTTCTTTCAAGATGGCGTCTCACTCTGTCACCCAGGCTGGAGTGCAGTGGTGCAATCTCTGCTGACTCCAGCCTCCACCTCCCAGGTTCAAGCGATTCTCTCACCTCGGCCTCCCAAGTAGCTGGGATTACAGGCGCCTGCCACTGCGCCCGACTAATTTTTGTATTTTTAGTAGAGACAGGGTTTCACCATATTGGCCAGACTGGTCTCAAACTCCTGACTTCAAATGAAACGATCTGCCAGCCTCGGCCTCCCAAAGTGCTGGGATTACAGGCATGAGCCACTGTGCCCAGCTTTATATGCAAATCTTTCTACTTCTTGGGGTGTTTGTTTGTTTGTTTGTTTTGAGGCAGTGTCTCACTCTGTCACCCAGGCTGGAGGGCAGTGGCACAATCACAGCACACTGCAGCCTCAGTCACCCAGGCTCAAGTGATTCTCCTGCCCCAGCCTCCCAAGTATGGGAGTAGAGGCTTGTACCACTTTGCCTGGGAATTTTTGGGGAGGGAGTTTTAGTAAATACAAGGTTTCACTCTATTGCCCAGGCTGCTCTGGAACTCTTGAACTCAAGCAATCCTCAGTCTCCTAAAGGGCTGGGATTGTAGGCGTAAGCCACTGTAAAGCCTATACTTGAATCTTTGATGTCCATCCCAAACCCTAAAGGTAGACATTACCCCCATTTTATGGAAAAGGACACTGAGGCTCGGAAAGGTGCTGTGACCTGACCAAGGCCCACTTGCTAGTGAATGCAAAGCCAGGACTCGAACTGTCCCCCAGCTTGCCTCCCCTGGGGCTAGGCTTTCCCTTAACTCCTCCCGGCCCCAGCCCTGGCCTGCAGCTGCATGAGTTATTTCCATCTCTCCTGTCATTCCAGCAAAACCACTGGGCCAGTGAGTCAGTCTTGTGGTTGAGGGAGGAAGGGTACTGCTGGGAGCTCGCAGTGGAAGAAGTTTCTTCAGTGGGTGGCCCCCGGGCCCTGCAGTACCCCTGCACCAGGGGAAGAGCCACGTTCCTCTAGGCCTGCCCGTGGCTTTGGGAAGTCGGTGCCCTGGATAAGCCACCAGCCTTCCCCACAAAGGCCCGGGAATGGCAGTTGAGAAGAGTTCACTTCCAATTCACTTGGACCCCCTTGTCCTCCCCACCCAGGTGTCGGCAGTACCCACTGTGCTGGCCATGAAGAATGGGGACGTGGTGGACAAGTTTGTGGGCATCAAGGATGAGGATCAGCTGGAGGCCTTCCTGAAGAAGCTGATTGGCTGACACACAGGGGCGAGTCCTGATTCCCTTACCCGAGCGCAGGACCCCAGTAGAACTCAGCCCTTCCATGCCGGCCCTTGCTGTCACCTCCCTCCTGTCTGGCCCCTGGGGCCCGTGCTTAGAGCCCAGGCTCCAGCCGTTGAGTGCTTCCGAGCTGGCGGACCGCCCAGGGGCTGCCAGAGGATGGTGCTGCTGCTGATCCGGGGGCCGACCGCTGTCTTCCCTCCCACATGCCTTTCATCCCCTCCCTCTAGGGCCTGTGGCAGTTCTCCCAGGATGCGTGGAGAGAGCCCGGGCCAGCCCATCCTGGTCAGGCAGCCACACCTTGGTCCTCGTCTCTGGTCTCTTCTGATCTGAAGCCCCGTGCCTGGCTCATCTGCCGCCTGCATTTCTCTTTCCTGCTGCTGTTTTGTAAAAAGAAAAAGGAAAAGGAAGCCCAAACTAGCGAGAGTAATAGATAATTCTCTCATTTTTTTGTAGGTCTGTAATAAAACACTTAGTCATCCCTTCCACCTCCTACTGTGAAGAGCAGACCCTGGGTCCCACACTGAAATCCCCTGCGGTCGCCCACCCAAACCCCCCAGGAAGCCCCTCTCCCACCTAGCCTCCCAGGCAGAGGGGCAGAAAATCAGTGATGGGCTGGGGAGCCCTGGAGAGCCTTGACCCTGAAAGGCTCGAAGCACCTCCTTTTCGCTGGCCCGTTGGTTCTCTGAGCAGGGGGCTTAACTGTGAACAAATCAGACCAATAAAGCAAGGGTCTGCAGTGTCGCATCTGTGTGGGCTCAGAGCACTTGTGACCCTTTCCCAGGGGGCATGTCCACTGTCCCTGCGTCCTCCCCTACCTCCACGACCCTCTCCAACCAGCCCCTCCTGTTCAGTGACACTCTTGTCAGCGGCGGCTGCTATTCTGAGAATGCTACGTGCGCCATCCTCAGGCCCTCCTAAAGCAAGAGGCTGTCGTCCCCATTACCCTGATGAAGACACAGGCTCATGGGATGCAGAGCTGGGGTTCCTATCCAGATGTGGTTGCCTCTGAAACCTGGGCTCCCACAGCTGATCCCCTTGACCCTTCTAAGGCCTCCCCCACTGACAGGCTCCTGGCTGCCCCTGTGGGGATCAGGCTGTCCTTTTCCATGTGTGCCTGCAGGAACCTCTGGGCCTTGGGACCAGACAACCTCTCTTGGCCCCCAGCTCCCTTTGGCCATGGAGGAGTGTACCAGGGGAACCGGGCTTGCCAGCCCCTTCCCTCTGCCTTGCTCCTAGGACCAAGCTGTCATTAGGGCTCAGTTAACCTGGATGAGGCCCCAGCTTCCTGTGAGTTGAGTGCTTGACGGCAGGGGGATGCTGACACCCTGCCCCGTGGCCCCAGGGATCCTGGGGGGCTGATGTTGCGCTGTTCCAGAGCCTCACCCTCTTCCTATTAGAACTGCCTGAGTTCTCCAGGGGCCCACCCAAGGACTGCCTTGAGAAGGCTGCCAAGACAGGGAGGAGAGGGGCCCGTGGCCTCTGAAGGACCCCAGGCCCCACGGGCTGTCACAGGTACATGGAGACAACAGAACCGGCAACTGGCATCAGTGGAGACAGGAGCTCTTGGAGTGAACATCCTGCAAAGGCCAGGAGCCCTGGGTAAGATGAGCAGGGCCTGCCCAGGCTCAGGAGCCACCTCCCAGTCACCTGGCGCTGTTCTGAGGGTCTCAGCTCACCCCAGCCCCTCGGGGAGGTGTCACCCTTCAGGTTCCATCCAAGACCTGCCCCAAGAGGTTGAGGAGGCTTCCCCAGGTCACGAAGCCCCTGAGTGTCTGGGCTGGGATTTGAGGCCAGGCAGCCTTCTGTACCCACCTCAGGCACCACCCTCGCTGCCTCCCATCATCTGATAGAAGGTGGCGTGCGTGTGATCTTCATCTCCCAACAGGCAACAAGGCAGGTGGTGTCGGCTCATTTGGTACAGTGGGAGCCAAGCAGATCGGAGGTTGAGTAACTCTTCCAAAGACACCCAGTGAGCCCAGGGTGGGGCCAGAGCACAGTGCTAGGGCACCTCGACTCCCAAGCCTGGGCCCTTCCCACCGGCCCCCACTGCCACTCCTTAAAAGGCACCGTTTGCCACACACTTTCTACACATTACCTCATCGAATTCCACTCTTGTGAGGCGAGCATTATTTCCATGTCATAAGCAAAAAAAACAGAGAAACCGACTTGCCCAAGGTCATGTCTAAAAAGCGATGATGCCAAATTTGAACCCAGCGGGGGTCTGGCCTCTCAGCTCAGGTAGGCGTGGAGAAGTGTGGCAGAGGCCTTGGCCAGAGGCAGGACCCGGGCACTGCCCCAGCTCCTTCTCCTTAAAAGGCGCATTGCCCTGCGAGTGAGCCGGTGGCTGTGGCTGTTCCAGGTTGGCAGCCTCTGCCCGTGAGGCCATCGCGGCCATGAGTCATGCTGTCCGTGTTCACAGAATCCTCCGGGTGATCCTGTTTGACCAATTCCAGGACACTGACCTCACCGGAGATGCCGCTGGCTCTGGGCTGTCACCCACGGTTGTCCTGTGGGTGCCACATTGGGCCCCAGGACTGTGGACAGGGTTGCAGACACCTGCTGAAAGCCTTTAGCCACTGAGTTGGGAAGCCGGGGAAAGGGGACAAAGTTGCAGGCTTCCCAAGCCTGAAGACAACCTGGGAGGTGGCCCCTGTATATTTATTCTTGACATAGAGTGCGTGTGGTTGCCTGCAAACAGACAGCAAGGGTGGAAGCTCGAGTTTGCTGTGCTGGCTGCTTGACTTCTGCACTCCCTTGCACCCCACAGCTCTGTTGCGCCCTTCAACTCCTTGCGCCCCTCATGTTGACCAGGCTGGTCTCAAACTCCCTACCTCAGGTGATCCGCCCACCTCAGCCTCCCAAAGTGCTGGGATTATAGGCATGAGCCACTGGGCCTTTTCTGCCCTGGCTTCAAGAGAGGGGAGTGAGGAGGGCGGCCGTGTCTCTGAAGAGGAAGGACTCCGCTAAGGACCTGTCAGGTCAAGAGGATGTTGATGGCACTGCTGCCCCTGCCTTTCCCAGCAGTCCCTGCCCCTGCCAGGGGCCAGGGCCAGCTCAGGCCCCACCCAGGCCGCCTGGGGAAAGCTGCTCCAGGAAGTGAAGGTAGTTCTGGCCAGGCTGCGGAAATCCCAAATGTGTGGGCCCTGGGCAGGGAAGGGCCCAGAAAACAATGTTGGGGCCATGTCCGTGGAGGCCAGGATGCTGGCGACAGTCAGGCTGCCTGACCTGCAGCCGCAGTTCCTCTCTGCTGCCTGGAACACCAGCTGGAGGCATGACCCTTAGCCTGGCCAGGGCTGGGGTCCCTGGCTCTGCAGGAAGCCTGGGCCACTGGTTGTTCCAAGGAGTCTCCGTTTCCAGCCACCTCCCGGCAGCAGGGCCCCTCCCCCCGCTGCCCCTCTACAGTCATGGAAGTAGGGCGGCAAGAATCCGATCTGGGTTCAGATCCTGCCTTTGCCACCTCCAAGCTGTGTAAACTTAGGCAGGCTGCTTCTCCATTCTGAGGCTCTGTGTTCACTATGGTGAAATAAGGCTGGCAGTGATTCTCGCGCTTACTGAGGGTATGCTACATAAATCCTTTTTTTTTTCTTTTTTTCCTTTTGCATTCCATAGAAATTGACAGAATGGATCCTCTCATTGAGTCTCCACCACAACACCAAAGGCAGGGACGATCGTTACTGACATTTTACAGACGAGGAAACTGAGGCTCGGAGGGCTTAAGTAACATGGCACGAAGGGAGTTCAGAGCTCAGATTTGAACTCCAATGTGGCCGGACATGGTGGCTCACACCTGTAATCCCAGCATTTTGGGAGACTAAGGAAGGAGGATCACTTGAGCCTAGGAGTTCGAGACCAACTTGGGCAACATAGCAAGACCCTGTCTTTTTTTTTTTCTTTTTTTTTTTTAATTTTAAGACGCTGTCTTTAAAAAAAAAAAAAAAAAAATCCTGGCATGGTGGTGTGCGCCTGTAGCGCCAGCTACTCAGGAGGTTGAGGTGGGAGAATTGATTGAGCCCAGGAGTTTGAGGCTACACTGAGCTGTGATCTCACCACTGCACTCCAGTCTGGGTGACAGAATGAGATCTTGTTTCTAAAAAATAAAAAACAAATTTTATTATTTTATTTTATTGTCTTTGAGATGGAGTCTCACCCTGTTCCCTAGGCTGGAGTGGAATGGCATTTCAGCTTACCACAACCTTCTTTGCCTCCTGGGTTCAAGCAACTCTCCTGCCTCAGCCTTCCGAGTAGTTGGGATTACAGGCATTTGCCACCACACCTGGCTAATTTTTGTATTTTTAGTAGAGCTGGGATTTCACCATGTTTGCCAGGCTGGTCTCGAACTCCTGACCTCAAATGATCCACCTGCCTCAGCCTCCCAAATTGGTGGGATCACAGGCATGAGCCACCGCGCCCAGCCAAAAACTAAATTTTAAAAAGGGGGAAAAGAATGAACCCCAGTGACTTTAATTTCAGATTCTCTTTGTTCTTGCTGATAGCTATGCTGCTTTCCTTTGGGGACAAGGTTTGTCACCACTCTGAGCCCCAGTTGCACCATCTGCAAGTTGGGACTCATGACCGTCCCTGCAAATGAAGTCACGGCGCAGTGAGTGGAAGCACGCTGGCACCCAGTGGAAGTTCCAGAAGTGTTAGCTGTGGGGCTTTCTCCTTCCCCTACCCTCAGCCACATCTTAAACAGGAAACACCAGGCTTCCCAAGATAAGGACCCCAGCACCATGGGAGGGGCTTGTCGTTGTACCAGGCCGAGGACCTTACATTCAGCCCTGTGCCCTGGCCCTGGCCCCTGCCACCGCCTCCTCCTGCTCTGGAGCTGGCTTGGTGGCGCCTGCGTCTGGGGCACCCCTAGGGAGTTGGAGGCAGTGACCTCACCCTTGGAGAATGCCGACTGGAATTCACCCTAAACCTGGTCCTCCATTCTCCATGCCTCCCAGCCACTTCTGACCTCACTCCCACACATACCTCTGCAGCGACCAACGGAGCATCTCGTGGGAGCAAGAACACCCCTGCCACACAGCTGTTAATTACCAACTGGGGGACGAGCCAGTTCCCCACCTTCAGTCAGCTTGCTGGGTGAGCTTAGGCAAGTACCTCTCTGCCTCTGGTCTGCCCCCTTACCTCAGCTGCCAGCAAGGAAGCTATACAATGCCTAGCCTTTGTGCCCACACCGCCAGAGGCTCCTCCCATGCCTTCTCAGAACTAACACCCACAGAGGGAGGGAGGGATTCCGTTTCATACATGCGGAGACGGAGCCCCAGAGAGGTAGTGACCATGCCTAAGGGCACACCTTGGGAAATGGGCCCAGGGCGGCCTGACCCCATGCCCTGCTCCTCCCCCTCTGCCACATTGCTGTCCCCAGGAGGGTCAAAGGATCCCTCCTCTCATGCCCAGAGTGGGGACTTTGGGACTCTCTCTTTGTTTTTTGTTTTTTTTTTTTTTTTTGTGATTGTGTTTTGCTGTTGTCACCCAGGCTGGAGAGCAGTGGCTTGATCTTGGCTCATTGCAACCTCTGCCTCCTGGGTTCAAGCAGTTCTCCAGCCTCAGCCTCCTGAGTAGCTGGGATTACAGGCGCCCACCACCACACCCGGCTAATTTTTGTATTTTTAGCAGACATAGGGTTTCCCATGTTGGCCAGATTGGTCTCAAGCTCCTGACCTCAGGTGATCCACCCGCCTCGGCCTCCCAAAGTGCTGGGATTACAGTCATGAGCCACCACGCCAGGCCGGGCCTCTCTCTTTTATCCATCTCCCCCCATCCCCACCCCACAAGGAGGCAGGAGATTCTGTTTCCTGGGGATCCACACTCCTAAGGCCGGAATACTCTATCCAGGCCATACTGGCAACCTCAGCCAGCAAGTGTCTGTATGGGCCCCTCTGGGCCTGCTGGGTGCTAGGAACTAGGGCAAGATATGGCCCCTGCCTTCCAGGAGTTCACAGCAAACACATGGACACAATCTAAAGTCTAAATGCTACAGGAGAGCTGACATTTACCACCATGGTGATAGAGTGCAGACTGGCTGAAAGCCCTGAAAAGAAGCAAATCTGCTAAAGGAATGGGAAGGAGGTGATGCTTGAGAAGGATTTTTTGTTTGTTTGTTTGTTTTTGAGATGGAGACTCGCTCTGTTGCCCAAGCTGGAGTGCACTGGCGCGATCTTGGCTCACTGCAATCTCGGCTCACTGCAACCTCTGCCTCTCAGGTCCAAGTGATTCTCCTGCCTCAGCCTCCCAAGTAGCTGGAACTACAGGCACCTGCCATCACGCCCTGCTGATTTTTTTGTATTTTTAGTAGAGATGGAGTTTCATTGTGTTAGCCAGGATGGTCTAGATCTCCTGACCTCATGATCTGCCTGCCTCGGCCTCCCAAAGTGCTAGGATTACAGGCGTGAGCCACTGCACCTGGCCTTGAGAAGGGTTTTTATTTATTTTTGTTGTTGTTTTTGTTTTTTTGAGACTGAGTCTCGCTCTGTTGCCCAGGCTGGAGTGCAGTGGTGTGATCTCAGCTCACTGCAACCTCTGCCTCCCAGGTTCAAGTGATTCTCCTGCCTCAGCCTCCTAAGTAGCTGGGATTACAGGTATCTCCCACAATACCTGGCTAATTTTTGTATTTTTAGTAGAGAAAGAGTTTCACCTTGTTGGCCAGGCTGGTCTCAAACTCCTAACCTCAAGTGATCTACCCACCTCGGCCTCCCAAAGTGCTGGGATTACAGGCGTGAGTCACCTTGCCCGGC
>CAUYLG010054952.1:0-15971 GCA_963573385.1 Cacajao melanocephalus
CCCTTCACCCTCACCCCCGCCCCTCACCCTCATCTCCGCCCAGAAAGTGATTTGCAGAATTCACTAGCCCTCGGAATGTCTGAAGCTCCTCACCCCCACCCCCGCCACATGCCCTTACCCGGAAGAAAGGTATAAAAGGTATTGACACCCTCCCTCCGGGGCCACAGGTTGGAGAGACGTGAGTCCTCCGTGGTCGCTGGCAATGAAGACCCTGCAATTTGGCCTACTTTTGTCTTGGTGTTAACTTTCTATGTTCGGTTCAGTACAACAGTGATCTGGAGTTTTACTATAAGGTACCTAGGTCTAGAGTCCTTTTTAAGCTTTTTTTTCTTTTCCTTTTTTTTTATTTTTTATTTTTTTTGAGACAGGGTCTAATTTTATCACCCAGGTTGGAGTGCAGTGGCAAAACCTCAGCTCATTATAGCCTTAACCTGCCAAGCCAGCTCAGCCTCCCAGGTAGCTGGGAGTACAGATGTGCACCACCACACATGCCTAATGTTTGTATTTTTTTGTAGAGATGGAGTTTTGCCATGTTGCCCAGGCTGGTCTCAAACTCCTGGACTCAAGTGATATGACTGCCTTGACCTCCCAAAGTGCTAGGATTACAGGCTTAAGCCACCACGCCCAGCATGGAGTCCTTTTTATTTATCAACCTTGCTATCAGTTGTGTTTTGGACATTCATAAACTTGTATCTTTCATCAGAATTGAAAAATAATCATTAATCCTTTAATCATTTCTTTTTCTATAGTCTCGCTAATCTCCGAGAAATTCATAAATTAGATTTATTCTATTTTGCACATCTGTTAATCCCACTTTTATAATTTCCATCTCCTTGTTTTCTTTATTACATTCTAGGTAATTTATTCAGATTCAGCTTCCATAATGTAATTCTCTTTTTATCCATGTGTAATCTGCTATTTCAGGCAAGGCTTTATGAAGTTTTAAAATGTCAATAATTGGGCCTGGCGCGGTGGCTCACGCCTGTAATCCTAGCACTTTGGGAGGCCGAGGTGGGTGGATCACCTGAGGTCAGGAGTTCAAGACCAGCCTGGCCATCATGGTGAAACCCCATCTTAAAAAAATAATAAAATAAAATAAAATAATTAAAAAATTAAGTGTCAACAATTGCCAGGTGAGGTGGCTCACACCTGTAATCCCAGCACTTTGGGACGTCCAAGTGGGTGGATCACCTGAGGTTACGAGTTTGAGACCAGCCTGACCAATATAGTGAAACCCCATCTCTACTAAAAATACAAAAATTTAGCTGGGCATGGTGGTGGGTGCCTGTAATCCCAGCTACTTTGGAGGCTGAGACAAGAGAATCTCTTGAACCTGGGAGGCGGAGATTGCAGTAAGCCAACATTGTGCCATTGCACTCCAGCCTGGGCAACAGAACAAGATTCTGTCTCAAAAAAAAAAAAGTCTAATTATATTTTTCATTTTCAGATACATTGTTTATTTCTATTTAAAAATTCCAATTATTTATGATAGTCTTTGTTGCTTGTTTTGTAATTCCATTAAAAAATTCATAGTATTTCATATAAATACAAAATTAGCCAGGCATGGTGGCACATGCCTGTAATCCCACCTACTTGGGAGGCTGAGGCAGGAGAATTGCTTGAACCCAGGAGGCAAAGGTTGCAGTGAGCAGAGATCGTGCCATTGCACTCCAGCCTGGGCAACAGAGAGAGACTCTGCCTCAAAAAAAAAGAAAAAAAGAGAACATTTCCTTCACCTTGGAGCAGGCAAAACATTTAAAAACAAGACAAAAGCACTAATTATAAAAGAAAAAAAAACTGGACTATCTTAAAATTAAGAATTTATGCTCAAAAAAGAGGGTCTGTCACAAGAGTGAAAAGGCAATGCACAGATGAGAGAAGATATTCAAAATATAATATGCATATTCTACAGAAGTCTAATATTCAAAATATATAAACTATATATAAATAACAATTTCATAAATAAAGAATATACTGTAGTGCTCCTCATTCACAGGGGATACATTCCGAGACTTCCAGAGGATGCCTGAAACCATGGATAGTTTAAAAATTAGCTGGGCATGGTGATGCATATCAGGTACTTGGGAGGCTGCAGTGGGAGAACTGCTTGAGCCCAAGAGTTCAAGGTTGCAGTGAGCTATGATTGCGCCACTGCACTCCAGCATGTGTAACCAAGTAAGAACTTGACTCAAAAAAAGAAGAGTACATATTGTATGACAACACTTTTTAAAGTATAAGAACAAATAAAACTAATATATTTGGTTAGAAGTCAGGATAGAAGTTTCCCTTGCAGGAAACGGTTTATAGCTACTTGACCTAGAATGTTGGTTTCGTTTGCAAAAATTCAAGAACTATGCATTTATGCTGAAGTAACAGATGATCTATATAAACAAGAACACTTGCTTACCTTATGTATTCATTGACGGTTAGCAGAATGGCTCAGGTCATCAGACTCACTCAGGGACCCAAACTGACAGAATAGTGTCACCTTGAATGTTTCTGGTTGCCATCCACAGAGAAAAGAGTGCCCAGGATGGTGCTGTGTGAACACTCAAATGACCCAGCCTGGGAGTCATGTGTATCACTCTTGTTTGTTGAGACAGTCTTGCTCTGCAGCCCCGGCTGCAGTGCAAATGTGTATCACTTCTGCTCACAATTAATTCATTGACTACAACAAGCATGTGATTCCACCCTAACAGTGGGACCAAACAGTGGGGCCAGGAAGTGAAATGCTACCATATCTAGAAATGGGGAGAATCAGAAACGTGGTAAACAACATACTTCAGTATGTTGACAATTTATATTCTCATACTTTTTTTTTTTTTGAGACACAGTTTCACTCTGTTACCCAAGCTGGAGTGTAGTGGGGAGATCTTAGCTCACTGCAACCTCCTCGTCCCAGGTTCAAACCCTTTTTGTGCCTCAGCCACCGGAGTAGCTGGGATTACAGGCACCTGCCACCATGCCTGGCTAATTTTTTTTGTATTTTTAGTAGAGATGGGTTTTTGCCATGTTGGCCAGGCTGGTTTCAAACTCTTGACCTCAAGGGATCTGCCCACTTCAGCCTCCCAAAGTGCTGAGATTATAGGCGAGACTCCATCTCATTAAAAATAAAAAAAATAAAAAAACCTAAACTTTGAGGACTTTATTTGGTTTTAGACACTTTCATTTTGTCTATCTCAGATGCATTTTATGCCTTTTCAGCCATAAAAATTGTAACAGAAATTTTCCATATGTCAGAGGCATGTGAACCAGAGCAACTCCATCTTGAATAGGAGCTGGATAAAATGAGGCTGAGACCTATTGGGCTGCGTTCCTGGATGGTTAAGGCATTTTAACTTACAGGCTGAGACAGGAGCTCAGCATAAGATACAGGTGATAAAGAGCTTGCTAATAAACAGGCTGCAGGGAAGCTGGCCAAAACCCACCAAAACCAACATGGTGATGAGAGTGACTTCTGGTCGTCCTCACTGCTACACTTCCACCAGTGCAATGGCAGTTTACAAATGCCATGGCAACGCCAGGAAGTTATCCTGTATGGTCTAAAAAGGGGCGGCATGAATAATCTGCCCCTTGTTTAGCATATCATCAATAAATAACCATAACAATGGACAACCAGCAGCTCTCAGGGCTGCTCTATGAAGTAGCCATTCTTTTCTTCCTTTACTTTCTTAATAAACTTGCTTTTACTTTACTCTGTGGACTCACCCTGAATTCTTCTTGCCGGAGATCCAAGAACCCTCTCTTTCCTGTAACACGTAGAAATAGCTTTCATTGCTACCTAGCTATAAATAACGCCTTTCTGGTTATTCTATTAAAAACAACTTCTTACACTCATCTAACATAGACAATAGTAATTATTTTTTCTATTTGTTTCCTGAAAACTAGAAGAAAATGTCATGTGTTCAGGGAAAAATAGATCAGCATAAAACAGGATTCTGAGGGTTTATAAAAAAAGACTCACTCCTTTAAAAATCCAAAATTATGCTAAAGATATTTAATTCCGGCTGGGTGAGGTGGCTCAGGTTTATAATCCTAGCACTTTGGGAGGCTGAGGTGGTCGGATCACAAGGTCAGGAGATCGAGACCATCTTGGCCAACATGGTGAAACCCCGTTTCTACTAAAAATACAAAAAATTAGCTAGGCATGGTGGCACGCACCTGTAGTCCCAGCTACTTGGGAGGCTGAGGCAGGAGAATCACTTGAACCCAGGAGGTGGAGGTTGCAGTGAGCCGAGATCGTGCCACTGCACTTCAGCCTGGCAACAGAGTAAGACTCCATCTCAAAATATATATATATATATCTGTATAGCCAGGCCAGGTGGCTCACACCTGTAATCCCAGCACTTTGGGAGGCCAAGGCGGGTGAGTGGATCACTTGAGGTCAGGAGTTCGAGATCAGCCTGGCCAACGTGGTGAAACCCTGTCTCTAGAAAAAATTAATTAAAAAAAAAGATATTTAATTCCTACATCCTCTCAAATTGACTTTTTTTTTTTTTTTTTTTTTTTTTTTTTTTTTTTGAGACAGGGTCTCTGTTGCCCAGGCTGAAGTGCAGTGGTGTGATTGTGGCTCATGGCAGCCTTGTCCACCCAAGTTCAAGCGATATTCCTACTTTAGCCTCTTGAGTAGCTGGGACCACAGGCTTGCACCACTACACCTGGATATTTTATTTTATTTTACTTATTTATTTATTATTATTTTTTTGAGATGTTGTTTTGTTCTTGTCTCCCAGGGTGGAGTGCAATGGCACCATCTTGGTTCACTGTAATCTCCGCCTCCCAGGTTCAATTGATTCTCCTGACTCAGCCTCCGGAGTAGCTGGGACTACAGGCACCTGCCAACACTCCTGGCTAATTTTTGTATTTGTAGTAGAGGCAGGGTTTCACCATGTTGGCCAGGCTGGTCTGGAACTCCTGACCTCAAGTGATCCACCCGCCTTGGCCTCCCAAAGTGCTGGGATTACAGGCATAAGCCACCGCACCCAGCCAACTATTTTATTTTTTGTAGAAACAGGGTCTCCCCATGTTGCCCAAACTGGTCACAAACTCCTAGGCTCAAAGGATCCTCCCAACTCCGCCAACCAAACTGGTGGGATTACAGGTGTGGACCACCACACCCAGCCTTGCCTATTTATATGTTAACTAATCGATTAATTCTATTGTCATTTGGGAAAAGATCTCATAAATTTAAAATCCTACTTACCTCATTCTGAGTGCAGTTTTATTCTTAAAATATCTATCCAGGAGGCTGGGTGTGGTGGCTCACACCTGTAATCCCAGCACTTTGAGAGGCCAAGGCGGGCAGATCGACTGAGCTCAGGAGTACGAGATCAGCCTGGCCAGCATGGCAAAACTCCTCTACTAAAAATACAAAAATTAGCCAGGCACAGTAGTGCACGCCGGTAATCCCAGCTACTCAGGAGGCTGAGGCAGGAGAATCACTATCCGAGACGTGGAGGTGGCAATGAGCCGAGATTGCACCACTGCACTCAAGCCTGGGCAACAGAGGGAGACTCCCTCTCTGTCAAAAAAAAAAAGGTCTATCCATGTATCTTTACAGTGCTGTGATGGATATGAATATACTGTACTCTTTTTTTATTTTATTTTATTTTTTGAGACGAAGTTTTGCTCCTGTTGCCCAGGCTGGAGTGCAATGGCGTGATCTCGGCTCATTGCAACCTCTGCTTCCCAAGTTCAAGGGATTCTCCTGCCTCAGCCTCCAGAGTAGCTGGGATTACAGGCACGTGCCACCAGGCCCGGCTAATTTTTTGCATTTTTAGTAGAGGCAGGTTTCTCCATGTTGGTCAGGCTGGTCTCAAACTCCCGACCTCAGGTGATCCGCCTGCCTTGGCCTCCCAAAGTGCTTGTATTACAGGTGTTAGCCACTGAGCTCAGCCCTCTTTTTTATTTTTTTATTTTTGGTTAACCTTACATTAAATGTAAATAACCAGATTTCATATGCTTAACATTTTTACTGGCTAGATCATTACTCTAGCATATCTATTCAATTTAATCTCTGAGCAGCTAAGAATAAAGACAACATTTGCTTAAGTTCAAACTGAAATTTATCAATTTTTCTTTTTTTAATTTTCCTTTTTCTTTTTTTGGGCCAGGTGAGTGCTAAAGGTTTATCAATTTTTAAAAGGAACTACTTATTCATTATTATTTTTTATGATTTTTCGCTGAGTTATAATTGTAAGGTTATTCTTGTAAGGATATTGCCGAGTTTAAAATGAGGAAACTGAGGCCAGCACGAGACATTAAATTCTAGTTTATTCAGCTTCCAGGCGAGGTTCTGTGGCCCCAGGGGAGGGGGCGGGGGGGGGGGGAGAGAGAGGGGGAGAGAGAGGGGGAGAGAGAGAGAGAGAGAGAGAGAGAGAGAGAGAGAGAGACACCAGAGAAGTCGGTCGCGCCTGGCCGTGGGGTTTTATAGGGGGTGAGGGCAATAGATTGGTCTGTGGGGAAACAAAGCATGGGCAACTGCATTGGTCACAGAGAGACTGGACCTGGACTTGGCAAGTTGCCATTGGTCAGGCTCTCAGCGGGAGTTTTGAATTTTGGGGCTGAGAGCATGATTTAGTGCTGAGGGTGGGGCTGGGGTGGAATGCAGGAGTGGGTGTGGGGAGCCCGCATGGAGAAGGCAGGCGCTGAGTAGGAGGTCTGGCCTCCTGATAACAATGTTATCAGGTGCGGAGGGGGTGGGTATTGTCCATCCGGCTCCCGCCAAGGCTATCGGCCTTACAATAATTTGCTGCACATTTGGGGACATTGCTAACATTTTATGAGAACGTTATCTTCTGTTTTTTTTTTTTTTTTTTTTTTTTTTGTGAGATGGAATCGTGCTCTGTCACCCAGGCTGGACTGCAGTGGCGAGATCTAGGCTCACTGCAACTTCTGCCTCCTGGGTTTAAGTGATTCTTCTGCCTCTGCCTCCCAAGTAGCTGGAACTATGGACGCGCGCCACCATGCCCTACTAATTTTTGTATTTTTAGTAGAGATGGGGTTTCACCATACTGGCCAGGCTGGTCTTGAACTCCTGAGCTCATGATCCGCCCGCCTGGGCCCCCCAAAGTGCTGAGATTAGAGGCGTGAGCCACCACACCTGGCCTGAGAACGTTATCTTCTTAAAATATTTACATTTGAGATTTTCAAGTGTGTTGCTGTGTTGCTGCGTTATGTCTGTTTTTATCTAGGGGTCATCTTCCTTTTCCTGATTTTAGAAATAATATGTTATTATAAACAATTCAAGTCACAGTGAAATGTCTAAAGTAAAAAAGGTCACTCTACAGAAAGTCAACCAGTGATAAAAGAAAAACTTCAGCTGAATTAAATTTAAGAGTTTAATTGAGCAATGAAGGATTCGTGAATTGGGCAGCCTCCAGAGCCAGAATATGCTCCGAGACTACAGCTCAGCCATATGATGCAAAGAGATTTATGGCAGAGAAAGGGAAGAAACGGACACAAAATGGGAGTAAGGTACAGAAACAGTTTGATTGGTTACAGCTCGATGTTTGCCTTCTTTGAACGCGGTTCAAACAGTTGGCTACATTTGATTGGTTGAAACTAGGTAATTGACACGAGCGTAGGCTACGGTCTGTTTTACGCTCCCCTTGTATATAGTTTACAATATACTGAGAAACCTTTAGGCTGAACTTAAAATATGTAAGGAGGCAGCTTTAGGCTAAACTTGATTTAATACCAGTCTTAACAGTTTGTGGATTATGTTTCTGTATCCTTTTCAGATATGCATGTATACATTCAGTCATTTATTTAACATTTATTAAGTGCCTGTAGGTGCCGGGGGCAGTTAAAAGGCTATCGCGGCAGTTCAGGTAAGAGCTCATGGTGGCTTCAACTAAGTTAGTAGAGGTGAACATGGGGAGAAGCAGCTGGATTCAGACTTTCTTTTTTTTTGAGATGTAGTTTCACTCTTGTTGCCCAGGCTGGAGTGCAATGGTGCGATCTCAACTCACCACAACCTCCACCTCCTGGGTTCAAGTGATTCTCCTGCCTCAGCTCCGGAGTAGCTAGGACTACAGGCATGTGCCACCACAACCAGCTAATTTTTTATTTTTAGTAGAGACGGGGTTTGTCCATGTTGGTCAGGCTGGTCTTGAACTTCCAGCCTCAGGTGATCCACCCACCTCAGTCTCCCAAAGTGCTGGGATTATAGGCATGAGCCACCTCGCTTGGCCCAGACTATGTTTTGAAGATAGAGCTGACAGGGCTTGTTGATTCATAGATCTGAAGGAGAGACAGTGCTTAAGAGTAACTCTTTGGGTTTCTGGCCTATAAAAGTGGGTAAATGGGATACCATTTATAAATATAGAGAGACTATAAAAGGGGCAGATGGATTTTAGGGAGAAAATCAAGAGCTGAGTTTGGGCCAGGCTTGGTGGCTCATGCCTATAATCTCAGCGCTTTGAAAGGCCAAGGTAGGAGGATCCCTTGAGCCTAGGAGTTCAAGACTTATGAAAAATAAAAAATTAGCTGGGTGTGGTGGCCTGTAGTCCCAGACTTGGGAGGCTGAGGGAGGTGGATTATTTGAGTCGGGAGGTTAAGGCTACAGTGAGCTGTGGTTGCACCACTGTACTCTAGCCTGGGTCACAGAGAGGCCTTGACTCAAAAAAAAAAAAAAAAAAAGAGTAGGGTTTGGATATATTAAATTTGAGATGCTGTTAGACATCCAGGAGGTGATGCGGAGTAAGAAGTTGTTGTTCTTTGGAGGCCAAGGCGGGTGGATCACCTGAGGTCGGGAGTTCAAGGCCAGCCTGACCAACATGGAGAAACCCTGTCTTAAAAAAAAAAAAGAAGTTGTTGCTCAAGGGATGAGACAAGGATAGAGTTATACATTTGGGAGTTACTGGAGTACAGACGTAATTTAAAGGCATGTAACTGGTTGAGATCTACCGAGGAAGTGAGAGCAGATAGAGTAGACAAGAGTGTTGGGTATTCCAGCATTTCAATATGGGAGGAGGAGGAAGAACCAGCAAATGAGACTACTTTGGAGAAGCTAGTGAAGTAGAAAGATAAGAAAGTGTTTTCAGAGGCAAATAGTATTCAATGGTGTGGAAAACTTCTGAGGCATCAGGGAAGATTGTGACAGTAGGTAGCTAGTCAGGAATGAGCAGGGCAGGAGTGGGCTTTCCCCCAGTATACACCAGGAGCATTGGGCGACCATCAGGTGATGGTCAGGCGGTTGTTAACTGTTTCTCCGAAGTAATAATTGGTCCCAGCCAGGGCCAGGGAAAGGCAGTCTCTTACTAGATAGAAAACACTTGAAACTGATCAGCAGCTTCCCAATGAGATCTCATGAGTGGGGAGAAATAACACAAGATCCCAGAAGCATGCCAATGTATAAAACCCCAAGTCAAGAGGTCAAGCCACGCACTTGGTTTCTCAAGTTGCCCACTTGGCCATCTTGCAAGTGTACCTTCCTACCCTTCCTTACTGTTCTAAAGCTTTTAAAATAAACTTTCCCTCTTGGCTTGAAATTTGCCTTGGTCTCTCCTTCTGCCTATGCCCCTCAGTCAAATTCTTTCTTCTGAGAAGGCAAGAATTGAGGCTGCTGCAAGGCCATACAGATTTGCCACCAGTAACTCGGTTACCTTCCACCAGTAAAAAGATCACTGAAAGTCAGTCAGTAAATTTGTTCAAAATAGAGACCACTGGTGACTTTTGATAAATAAGATTTCAGCGGAATAGTGGGGGAAAGGGCTAAATTGGAGAGTCTATGGGGAGAATAAGGAAGTAGAGACAACAAATATTTATTTTGAAGAATGTAGCTATAAAGGGAAGCAGAGAAATACAAGGGTAGCCATGGATGTATGTAGGGGCAAGGTATATATTTTAGGCATGTGTGCAGGTTGAGTATCCCCTATTCAAAATGTTTGGGACTCGAAGTGTTTCAGATTCTGAATTTTCTGGATTTTGGAATATTTACATTATACTCAAGCATCCCAAATCCAAAATTTTGAGATCGGAAATGCTCCAATGAGTATTTTTTTTTTTTAGTGTCATGTTGGCACTCAAAGAGATTCAGATTTTGAAATATTTCTTTTTCTAAAATAAAGTTTTTAATTTTTAAATTTTAATTTATTATATTTTTTCAGATGGAGTTTTGCTCTGTTGCCCAGGCTGGAGTGCAGTGGCATAATCTAGGCTCACAGCAACCTCTGCCTTCTGGGTTCAAGCGATTCTCCTGCCTTAGCTTCCCAAGTAGCTGGGATTACAGGTACCCACCACCAAGTCCGGCTAATTTTTGCAACTTTAGTAGAAACGGGGTTTGACCATGTTGGCCAGGCTAGTCTCGAACTCCTGACCTCAGGTGGTCCACCGTCTTGGCCTCCCAAAGTGCTGGCATTACAGGTGTGAGCCACTGCATCCAGCATGATTTCATATTTTTGAATTTGGGATGTTCAACCTGTATATTACTAGTGGAAGTAATATACTGTTGGAGAATAATCTGTCACATTTTGAAATATGCAATCCCTTTGACCCAGCAATTTGAATTCTAGGAGATCGTGTGTGTGTGTGTGTGTGTGTGTGTGTGTGTACATACACATTGTAATGGTTGCTATTGAGCGTCAACTTGACTGGATTGAAGGATGCAAAGTATTGTTCCTGGGTGTGTCTGTGAGGGTGTTGCCAAAGGAGATTAACATTTGAGTCAATGGACTGGGAAAGGCAGATTTATCCTTAATCTGGGTGGCACCATTTAATCAGTGGTCAGAATAAAAGCAGGCAGAAGAATGTGGAAAGATTTGACTGGCTAAGTCTTCTGGCCTCCATCTTTCTCCTGTGCTGGATGCTTCCTGCTCTGGAACATCAGACTCCCAAGTTCTTTAGCTTTTGGACTCTTGGATTTATGCCAGTGGTTTGCCAAGGGCTCTTGGGCCTTCAGCTACAGACTGAAGGCTGCACTGTCAACTTCCCTGCTTGTGAGGTTTTGGAACTCGGAATAGCTTCCTGGCTCCTCAGCTTGCAGACGACCTATTGTCTATTGTGCGACCTCACCTTGGGATCATGTGAGTCAATTTTCCTAATAGACTCCCCTTTATCTATATATCCATCCTATTAGTTCTGTCCCTCCAGAGAACCCTGACTAAAACACACATGCACGCTTACATACTCATATACAGTCTTAGTCCATCTGAGCTGCTCTAACAAAATATCATAGACTGGGTAATTTGTAAACAGAAATGTATTGCTTACAGTTCTGTGAGGATGGGAAGTCCCAAGATCAAGGTGCCAGCAGATTCAGTGTTTGGTGAGGGTCTGTTTTCTGCTTCAAAGATAGTGATTTCTCCAGCCTGGCCAACATGGTGAAATCCCATCTCTATTAAAAATACAAGAATTAGCTGGGTGTTGTGGCGCATACCTGTAATCCCAGCGATCTGGGAGGCTGAGGCAGGAGAATCACTTGAACCTGGGAGGCCGAGGTTGTAGTGAGCCAAGATCACACCACTGCACTCCAGCCTGGTGACACAGCGACATTCTGTCTCAAAGAGAAAAACAACAAAAAACAAAAAACGAACCAGCATAGTGACTCACACCTACAATCCCAGCACTTTGGGAGGCCGAGGTGGATGGATCACAAGGTCAAGAGTTTGAGACCAGCCTGGCCAACATGGTGAAACCCCATCTCTACTAAGAATACAAAAATTAGCTGGGGGTGGTGGCGCATGCCTGTAATCTCAGTTACTCAGGAGGCTGAGGCTGGAGAATTGCTGGAACCCAGGAGGCAGAGGTTGCAGTGAGCCGAGATCATGCAACTGCACTCCAGCCTGGTGACAGAGCAAGACTCTTGAAAAAAAAAAAAAATTCAAGATTTTACTGTAAGACCCAATCATGTCAATAGCTGATATGATCTGCAGAGACAGCATCTTTAGGGCAGGCTTTAGGGAGGGTTTTAGTATCTTTGTGGGAGAGGGAGGGTCTATCTGATATAAATACTTCATAAATTAGTTTGTAAATGAAATAATAATATATAATCAGTGAGAAAAAGAAAATAAGGTAAAAAAGCTTATAATTCTCAGATATTATCAGTGAAAAAAAAGAAAAAGAAAATAATACCAACATTCACTAGCCTTATGTGCCAGCCAGGTAAATGATTTACATGGATTATATCAGTTAATCCTTACAACAACTCTTTGATGTAGGTAATATTATTAGGCCCATTTTACTGATGAGCAAACTGAGGTTTAGAGAGGTTAGGATTCAAACCAAAGGAGTGAAAGAAAAGCTAAAGTTGTTAATCTGTGTTCTAAGATAGGAGTATCATGGAAGAATGAGCAGATGGAAGAGAAAGAGAAGGCATAGCATCTAGATACAGAATAGACCAGAGTCCTCAAACTTTTGTTGTCCTTTTCTAGTGATGGCTTTAGCTGCTGAGAAAAATCATGCCACACTGAATACATTTGTCTTTAAATAGCTTACATTCTATGTTGAAAGAACAGAGTTTTTTTGTTTTTTTGTTTTTTCCTTTTTTTTAAAATTTATTTAAATTTTTTTTTTCTTAAGACAGGGTTTCACCATGTTGGTCAGGCTGGTCTTGAACTCCCGACCTCAGGTGATCTGCCCGCCTCGGCCTCCAAAGTGCTTGGATTACAGGTGTGAGCCACCATGCCCGGCTGGAAGAACAAAGTTTTAAAATTTGATGATCAGGACACAATTTCCCCAAAAGTTCAGGACCACCACAGACGATGTCTCACATGTCAGTAGGTTTATTTATTTATTTATTTATTTTTATGTTTATTTTTATTTTTTTGAGATGGAGTCTCACTCTGTTGCCCAGGCTGAAGTGCAGTGACGTGATCTCAGCTCGCTGCAACCTCCACCTCCCAGGTTCAAGTGATTCTCCTGCCTCAGCCTCCCAAGTAGCTGGGACTATAGGCATGTGCCACCATGCCCAGCTATTTTTTGTATTTTTAGTAGAGATAGGGTTTCACTGTGTTACCCAGGATGGGCTCCATCTCCTGACCTCGTGATCTGCCTGCCTCGGCCTCCCAAAGTGCTGGGATTACAGGCATGAGACACCACATCCAGCCTTATTTATTTATTTGTCTAATTTTTTTTGAGACAGGGTCTCATTCTGTTGCCCAGGCTGGAGTGCAGTGGGACTATCTCAGCTCACTGTAACCTCCGCCTCTCCAGTTCAAGTGATTCTCCCGCCTCAATCTCCCAAGCAGCTGGCAGTGCAGGTGCCCACCATGACGCTGGGCTAATTTTTGTAGTTTTAGTAGAGACAGGGTTTCACCATGTTGGTCAGGCTGGTCTCAAACTCCAAGCCTCAAGTGATCCACCCTCCTCGGCCTCCCAAAGTGTTGGGACTACAGGCATGAGCCACTGTGCCCAGCCTTATTTGATTTGATTTTTTTTTACTTCTTTTTTATTTTTATTTTTTTAAGTTGATCAAATTCAGATGGGATGACAGCCTTATTTTATTTTTGAGATGGGGTCACCTTGGCTGGAGTGCAGTGGCAGTATCATAGCTCACTATAGCCTTCATCTCTCAGACTCAAGCAATCCTTCCCCCTCAGCTTCCTGAGCAGCTGGGACAGTAAGTGCATGCCACCACACCCTGCTAATTGTTTTTTATTTTTTGTAGAGACAGGATCTCACTTTGTTCCCCAGGCTGGTCTTGAATTCCTGGGCTCAAGAGATCCTCCCTCTTCAGCTTTCCGAAGTGTTGGGATTATGGGCGTGAGCCACTGTACTCAGATGGTGATTTTCAAATAAATTGTGCATATAGCAAATTTTATCTGAGGAATGAAGTAAAGATTAGTTGTGTCCATCTCCAGATCAGCTTGACCCCTTCAAGGCTACTTCTCATTCCTACAAAGGACAGCAGGATTCATGTAAAAGAGTATCCCTATATTTGCTATGCGATTGATGATCTAGATTTCGAGTGCTTTGCTTTGCCTGATTGTCTTCTCTTTCTTTCCTCCCAAAATGTATGACTGAGTCTAGTTATGAGAAAACAGTGGACAGTGGACGTACACACCTGATATTTAGGGGAGATGGTGTATCCAGTGTGTAACTTTCCATCAGATTATTCATAAGAAGATTCAGGAGACTGGACACGGTAGCTCAAGGTGGTAATCCCAGCACTTTGGGAGGCCTGGGAGGGGGTGGATCACTTGAGGTCAGGAGTTTGAGACCAGCATGGCCAACATGGTGAAACTTAGTCTCTACTAAAAATGCTATATATATATATATATACATATATTGTATTTCCAATATATCCAAGCAGGGTGGTGCATGCCTGTAGTCCCAAATACTCAGGAGGCTGAGGCATGAGGATTGCTTGAACCTGGGAGGCAAAGGTTGCACTAAGCTGAGATTGCGCCACTGCACTCCAGCCTGGGCAGAAAAAAAAAAAAAGAAAAGAAAAGAAGACTCAGAATAACAACAATAAAACTATATAGTAGGTACAGAGAAAGTGAAAACAAATATGGTAAAATACTAAAACTTGGGGAATCTGAGTGAGGAGGACATGAATTCTTGCAACTTTTCTGTCACTTGAAATTATTTCAAGATTAATATAGAACACATTCATATTTATAATAAACAAAATATATGTCTACACAAAAACTTGTACACAAATGTTCATAACAGCGTTATTCATTTTTTTTTCTTTTTTTCTTTTCTGTTTTTTTTTAAATTTTAAAATAGAGACGGGGTTTCACTATGTTGGCCAGGCTGGTCCCGAACTCCTGACCTCAAGTGATCCACCCACCTTGGCCTCCCAAAGTGCTGGGATTACAGGCATAAGCCACCGCGCCCGGCCAACAGCGTTATTCATAATAGCCAAAAAGTGAAAACAAAAAATATACAACTGAAATAAACAAAATTTTATATCTAAAATTTTATGTATCTAAATGATCAAATATTATTTAACAATAAAAAGTAGATATAGGCCATGCACGGTGGCTTGTGCGTGTAATCCCAGCACTTTGGGAGGCTGAGGCTGGTACATCACTTGGGGTCAGGAGTTCAAGACCAGTCTGGCCAACATGATGAAACCCTGTATCTACTGAAAATACAAAAATTAGCTGAGTGTGGTGGTACACACCTGTAATCTCAGCTACTTGGGAGGCTGAGGTAGAAGAATCGCTTGAACCTGGGAGGCAGAGGTTGCAGTGAGCCAAGATAGCACCATTGCATTCCAGCTAGGGCAAAAGAACAAGACACCATCTCAAATAATAATAATAAGAAAGTAAATACAGATACATACATAGATCAACCTTTGCTTAACAGGTTACTATGAAAAAACTATACGGAGGCCGGGCGCGGTGGCTCACACCTGTAATTCCAGCACTTTGGGAGGCCAAGGCAGGCAGATCATGAGGTCAAGAGATCGAGACTATCCTGGCCAACATGGTGAAACCCTGTCTCTACTAAAAAAATATAAAAATTAGCTGGGCATGGTGGCATGCACCTGTAGTCCCAGCTACTCGGGAGGCTGAGGCATGAGAATTGCTTGAACCCAGGAGGCGGAGGTTGCAGTGAGCCGAGATCGTTTCTCTGCACTCCGGCCTGACACCTGGTGACAGAGAGACTATGTCTCAAAAAAAAAAGAAAACACTATATAGATGAACCTTAAAAACACGCTAAGTGAAAGCAGCCAGTCACAAAAGACCAAATATTGGCTGGGCACAGTGGCTAATGCTTATAATCCCAGCCCATGGGGAGGCTGAAGCAGGCAGATCATTTGAGTCCCGGAATTCAAGACCAGCCTGGGCAACATGGTGAAACTGTGTCTCTGCAAAAAAAAAAAAAAAAAAAAAAAAAAAACCCACCCAAAAAAGCTGGGCTTGGTGGCACAAACCTGTAGTCCCAGCAACTCAGGAGGCTGTGGTGGGAGGATTTTCTGGGCCCAGGAGGTATAGGCTGCTGTGAGCTGTGTTGTTTGTATAAATGCACTCCAGCCTGGGCAACAGAGAAATACCTGCCAAAAAAAAAAAGGC
>CAUYLG010054953.1:0-14265 GCA_963573385.1 Cacajao melanocephalus
TTCTAGCCTGGGCAGTAGAACAAGAATCCTGTTCTCTCTTCCTCTTTTTCTTCCTCTTTCTTTCTCTCGTACATTCTTTTTTTTCTTTCTTTCACTCTCACTTTCTTTCCTCTCTTTTCCTTTCTTTCAAAAAAAAAAAAATGAGCCACACTTTACAATATCATAGGAGAAAAGAAAATATAAAGATGTACTATTTTATATGAAAATGGCTAATATTATTTAGCTAATACTTAAAAATTTTTTAAAATTAATAATATAGCTTATAGATTTTTGTTTTTGAAATCATATACTTTTGCTTACTTTCTGCCATCTGTGCATTACACAATATTTGTTTTTAACTTTGTCAATTAGTGTTAGAAAGTTAATGAAACTACAGTGTAAAACCAGGGAGAGATAGTCCCCTAAAGGGGAAATAAGATATATATGTGCATATACACATACATGCACACATATGTAATATGTATGTAATATGTTAACTTATAAGCTCACAACACTTCATAATATTTATTTGGTATATGGAATTATCTACACCTTTGATATAAACTAGTGTAATTATTTCTAATTTTCTTAGTTGAAAAGCTCCCTCAATTCAATCGTAATTTCAGGTAGTCACAGATTTGAGGATTAAATTGCATTGCTGTCAAGTCTTGGAATGAAACAAGTAAGTATAGCCAGCTTACAAGTTTGACCTCTGCAATTACTGTTCATTTTCTAAGTTTCCTGGGTGTAAATGCATGTTAAATTGCCTTTTAGTGCTGGGAATGACTTTTACTTAGCCAAATTACTCTCTTTTGGTTCGTCAGTTAGATATATACTGTATATAATTTAGTGGCAAGGAAGTTACTCATTCCAACTTAAAAGTGTCCATCCTGGACATTGTATGTGGCCAGATTCAATATCTTACATTATTATAAAAAAAGTGTTTGTGTTACTAAAGTAGGCTTTTATGCTTATCCTTTTTAATGAATTATTCAGGTCATCAAATATAATTTCCAACTTGTTTAACCTAATTTAAGTCAGCATTTGTAGAATGTCACTTAGGTCAATACCAGCTCAGAAGAAAAATATTAAAAATCAATGAACATCAGAGTGAACATTTTAATTTTCACTTTTTAACCTAAACCTTTTCCTGTATTTGGAAGATTGAATATTAAAGACTCATTTTAAAATATTTAGTTTTTCAGAAGTGTCACTAATCTATACAACTATTTGCAATAACTACAGGGGACCGGTTGCACTATTTCCTGTGTTAACAGAAGATTTGACCTTGTTTTTCCAATAGCTTAGCGATTAAGTGCAGCCCCAATGGAAGCACTGCACATTATTTTCAAAGGAAGGTTTTCTGGAGGATAATGCTGAGTTTACAGATTCCTGCTGTGGTTGAAGCTAGTGTCTATTTAATCTTACACTCCAGATGGCCTTTTGTGACCAAATGACTGCAAATTTAAAAATCAAGAAATTTTTAAATAGAAAAAACTGGCCTTGGTACGGAAGATTGGGGAGAGAAGGTTATTCATTTTTTTTCTGTGAGTGAAGCAAAAGAATGCACTACTATTATGAATGTTAGCAGAGTTTAAGATCTTTTTGGATAAATAGAAGGCATATATAAATTTTAAATAAAAATAATAAAAGATAGTCAATTTAATTTCTTTACAGGAAGAATTTTCTAAAGAGAAAGCCTTGTTTAATTCTACTCTGAAAGGTATTATTAGTAGATTGATTTGATGTAGCAAAAAAATTTCTTACCATATATATATATATATATATATATATATATATATATATATTTCTTAACAAATATATTTTAAGTAAACATGTAAACTAATTTTGTGAAATAGCATTTATTCTTCTCAGAAAGAAAGTAGGTTGATTGAGAAGAAAACAATAAATGAATAATGCCAGTACTTCTGCTTTCTCTCTGGATCTTCTCTACTAAAAGTACCAGGGAAGATTTCTCAGGAAGGAATGGCCTTTTTCAGGACCCATCACCACAAATACAGCTATCTATTGAATGACATGTATCTCTTGATTTATTTGTTAACACATGTTCTGAAATGGCTAAGCACATGTGGCTTAGATCTGCATGTGGCACATGATCTGCAGAGTAGCAAACATTATGGCTGAATCTTGGAGTTAAAGTTTTTTAAATGTGCAATGGCTAGGTGTATTTTGCAATCAGTATATATCTACCTAAATAGGTATACATTTGTATACCTATACAATATAAGCATGACTCTTTTAGATACAAATCAATAATTTTGAAACAATATTAAATCCCCAAATATGCCACATGTAGAAAATAGAATAGCTATAGAAAACTTTGTCAATGTCTTCCATTACAATTACATTTGTCTAAATTTTTGTCCTGTCGCTTCTCTACTTACAGCACTCTATAACTCTCCATTTCGCTCAGAGTAAATGTGAAAGTCTACAAAGGTCAATCTCATCTGAACTCATGGACCTCTCTAACCTCACCTCCTATTAAACTACCCTTCTTGCCTCTTCAAGCAGACCCTTTGCATTTTGCAGTTCCCTATACCTGAAAATCCTTCCTCCAGATATCTGTAAAGCGTATTCCTTCCTATCCTTCAGGATTTTGTTCAATATCAAATTCTTAAAGAGGCTTACTGCAACAAATTGAAAATTGTAACTGTTCCATACATACCTCCAATTCTCCTTACTCTGAACTACTCTTTCTACAGCATTTGAGTTCTGATATATGTGGTTTATTTATTTATTTATGCTGGCTATTGTTTGTTACCAGTCTTCTCTACTAGGAGAAGAGCTCCATGAAGGCATGAATATATGTGTGTTTTTTCTCATGGATATAGCCCCAATCACTTGAATAGTGCCTGGCACATTACAGACACTAAATGTTGAATGATCTTTAATTTAGACCCAAATGCTTGGTTCTAAGATATGTAAGACATGCTTAATCTGAAAAAAAATGCTTTTTTCATTTTATGAAACCATATATAAAATTGGTTCAAATGGCTGAAGGAATATGTATCACAGAAGAATTCAGACGTATATTTGGCGGCTCTTATATATTCATTAAGATGTCTAATGAATTTAGAAGAAATGATGCTATATCATTATATAAGTACAAACTTGTTTTCTAAGCAGAATAATCTGGTCTTCTGGAAAGGTAACAAAGACATTTCACTTATTTCAAAATATGTTATGACAATGCATGTATGACAAGTTTAACACTTCCTTTGTTTTAGATAGTATTAAATAAAGGAAGTTTATTTCCAATGTAAAAATTAGTGTAGTTAATTAAGAGAAAATGTCAATAGAACTTAACATTGTCACAGGATAATGGTTCCTGCTGCTAGATATATGTCAAGAGACAGATAAATAAGATGGAGTGATTGATGAAGCAGTGCCACACTGCAGGCAGTGCATTTCTAGAGGATTATAGCACTCCTTGGGTGGTGATGTAAGGTGGAGGACTAAAGGTTAAGCGGCCTTAACCCTTTAAACAGTACAACAATAGCACTGAAATGTGGTGCTTGTAGACAGTCCCTGCTAATATAGCAAAATTACTTTTATATTTAGAAAAAACTGTAATGATATCAAAGAGGATCTAAGTTAGAATAGAATGCCATCAACGATTCCTCATAGCCTTGTAGATAATTATGTGAAGAAGTCATATTATTTCAAAATTTAAAAACCAACAAAGTTTGAATCACCTTTATATAAGATACAGACTTCTAAAAATTATTTTAGGCAAAAATTGGTTACTGATTTAGGAACTTGGTCATTGTTCTCAGCAAAATCAGTATTAAAACAATATTTGAAAAACATCTAAAGATGATTTTCCTTTTCAACAATTTAAATAATTTAATTTATTTTTAGATTGTTTATATTAATTAAGTAATGTCAAAGATGGTTTAAATCCAGAAACATCTTTGCAATCTGGCATGGTATGTTCTTGGCTTCAAACTGAACTCAGAATATTATCATGCACTTGGATTTTCTCAGATCAAAGTCACAAATTTCACTGGTTACTGAGAATTTGTTTTCAGATCTGGCATGGTATATTCTAGTGTTGCAATAACATAAAATAGCAGGAATAGATACTTAACAAGATTATTTATAACTTTCTTATGTATTAAATTGTGTTTCATAAGTATTTACAATATGTATTACATTTAACAATGAAACCAGAGTTCAGTAATTTTGTTTAGCTTGAAGGCATTCTTTCAATCTATATTTGACATAGGTTATGTTTATATATAATTGACAAGATTGCTTTTAGTTTTATTAACATATTAAACTATCAAATAGTTATTAACATATTTTAAAATCATAAAACGTTTTACTTTTTAGTACTGATACTGAGGTAGGAGGTGGGATTCACCTCCAGAGGCAAGGCTCAGACACTGAACCAGATTGAGGACTGGCTAAACAGGGCCAGAGCAGAAGCAGCTTTTAATCCGACATGCCCACCAGCCTGTCTTGCCAATTTACTTACCATTGCCACGGCAACACTTGGGAGTTACCACCCTTTCCATGGCTATGACCCAATGATCCAAAAGTTACTACTTTTTCCCTAGAAATGTCTGCGTAAAATGCCCCTTAATCTGCATCTAATTAAAAATGGGTTATAAATATGACTGCAAAACTGCCCTGAGCTGCTACTCTCTGCCCACGGGGTAGCCCTGCTCTATAGGGGCAATCAGGGAGCTGTAACAACACTGCACCTTCAATAAAGCTGTTTTCTTCTACCTCTGTCTTGCCCTTGAATTCTCTCCTTAGCAAAGCCAAGAACCCAGCAGGCTAAGCTCCACTTTGGAGCTTGCCTGACCTGCATCAATACTATAAGTACATCAAAATAAAAAATGAAATTTCAGCATCATCATCATCATTTTAACTGGAATATGCCCATATGGTTTCAGACTGCCATCAGTGGCAGTTTGCAAACATTGCTTAGTTTAGAAAAATTAGCCTTCCTGTAATGTTTATGCTTAATATTGTGCTATTTTAGTTGCAGATCTCAAGATATAATTCCCAAAACAAAACCCAAGTGCACTGTTTTTACAGTATATTAATCACCCCAAAACCTAAGTCTTTTTGAGCCCCAAAGGACTTATTATATAAATTGCAAGCATCTTGAATCACAACTTGTAATTCCATTCAATTGGGGTCCATTAATTTGTTGTATTCCTGGCTATAGTCTATTATAAAAACATGTAGTAATGACATGCTTAAATAGGGAAAAATGTTTTTGTACTTTTTCATATTTCGTTGAATGACATAAAGTTATTATGAGTTTATTAGCATATGGTTTTTACTATAAACAAGTTTTCCTGATACACTTCCTTATGCTTGATTACACTATGCTTTTTTAAAATAATGCTTATTTTCTGGAAGTTAATGATGAAGGATTAAACAATGTGGCTGATTCTATCTCTTGCTGTGGCCTTCAGAAATAGTGAGGAAATAATAATTACAATCTTCTGTACCTACTTTGTGTCATGAATACAGTTCCAATACATTTTATATCCATAAGTTCTTTTAATTTTTTCAAACATCTGATGAAGTAAGTAATTATTATCTGGGGAACTGAGTCACCTAGAGGTTAAAAAAGTTGTCCAATGTCACTTGGCTACTAAGTGGTAAAAAACAAGATTGTAAACTGAGCTGTCTCTCAAGGAAACACAAAGACATGAAAATAGTGGATTAATTCGATATTTATATTACAGAATCATATACTTTTATAGATAAAAGAAAATTTTAAATAATCCAACATTCTACTGAAGCAAAGATCAAGTCAGTTATTTGAACAATGTGTTTCTTTCTTTGTGGCTAGGTAAAAATTAGCTCATGGTCTGTGTTCCTCCCTTTGAGCATCACAACTTGGTATGTATTTGACTCAATTGCAGTGTGCTAAATAGCAGGATATCTGTGAATTCCAAGCTCATTGTGTCTTGTGTTTCCTCAGCATGATAAGTGTGATTCCATGATGGAGCTTCATGCTTACTAGTTTGTGTCACTCATATATTCTAAGCTCCATGGAAACAGGCATCATGCTGTCTTATTCACCTCTGTGACTAGTTAAATAATTCTCGTTTAATATCCAAGTAGGTGTTTACTAGAGAATGAAGAATTTAACATAGCAAAGGCAGAAGAAATGCTTTATTATATCCATTGTTTAAACTCTACTTTAGCATGTCCTAAAAGGCAGAAGAAATACTTTTAGGACATGCTAAAGTAGAGTTTAAACAATGGATATAAACACTAACTGCTAGAGAATAACTGAAGCAGACAGAATAAACTGTGTTGCAGTCCCAAATGGATTGTTAATTTGGAGTCTAAGATACAGAGCTGTAAATATGAAGTGACTCTATAAGTTTTGGGCACAGTCAAAATCAAAGAGCAATTTTATGTGTCTACAGTGCATTGGTGGGTCATGCATTTGTCTTTTGTTAAATTTTGACACAAGAAAAAATGCCATAAAAATGTAGTTCACTAATAAGTGACATTGATATATATATATATATATATATATATATATATATATGTATATATAAAATGAGATACATGTGTATTTATACTTCATATTACATATTGAATTTTTTCTGCCTTATAATTGTGAAAAAAATCAAGAAAAGTTTGTAGCACTTTCCAGGGTATTTAAGAAAATGTCATAAGCACTTTATGACCAATCATTTTTTAAAGCTGAAGATGGGAATTTTAAATACAGTATTATGTCCATGATAGTTGGCTTATAAGGATGCATTTTAGAGTTAGGTGAAATGTGAAGGGTCTTAATTTTCAAAACATGTTTACTTTGTTTTTGAAGGCTCCAGTTAGTTTCCTATGCTTGAAAAAATATAGCCATCATTATTAAACCTCTAATTACATATTCACAGACAAAGGGGGAAATGGATTCAGATTTGGACATGTCAAACAGAAATTGAATTTTAAAATTTATATTCTAAATAATTTAAATGATGTTCTCTACCATCACCTGCTGTCCCTTGAGCCTGATACTTTAACTTAGACCGATCCTAAATCACCTTTAGGATAAATTTATGTTGGGGATGTTTGTTCCTATTTTTATTACTTAAGCTGAAGAAACTTGTGATATGCTACTGTAAAAACATGGAGTTCTACTCGGATGTCAGACAATAATATTTTAAAGAATCTATATCACCTACTTTTTCTATAGTTTAAATTTAGATTTAAAAATATTTTCTCAAAATCACCCTTCAATTTTTTAGTGTCTCTTAGGAAACAGCTTCTTTGTTTTGTTAAATACCAAAATAGTACTTTTAATTATGGAACATATTCATAGGTAGTTCAAAGGAGTCAAAGAATATGTTGATTGTAATAGTTCTTGTTTTATTAGCAGAAATATGATTTTTGCCTCATGATCTTTGATTTCTTTTAACTTTTCAAAAGCTCAGTGGAGCATGAGAAAGGATTTTCTGACTCAAGTCATGAGGAGTTAAATAATTTTCAGGGGTATATAGTATCCCTACAGCTCATAGCATAATTGCTTAGGAGTTCATCACAGTTCATTGGGAATGTAAACCGATGCATTCAGATTTTAAAATCAGGGCATTGTTTTCTATTCACACAAATTACTCTTCACTGTTGGTAGAATTTGAACAGTGTCTTTCAGCATGAAAGTTCAACCTTTTATTTTTTTATTAGTTGTAGAGAATTATGTGATAAAAAGAAAGAAAATGGTCACCTCAGGAAATTCTCAACTGGATGTGACAGCACCCAGAATGCGTTGTGCTCCCTTTGTTAAGGACTGCCAATCATAATTAACAACAACAGAGACGTTGTTTGAGTCTAAATAAAAATTACAGAGAGCCCTTTAAAGTTAATACCTGTAAGAATAGAATGTAGAAAAAAACCCTGTCTTTGTAGTCAAGTTAACCTGTCATGGGGAATTGCTCTCATTTTTCCTTTGTTCACTAGGGTCAGTAAACAACAGAGCTAGTCAATGTCATTTTTGTTATATTCAAATTGAATGTGAAATATTGGATAACAATATAAAGAAATGGCTTTAGTTACTGGATTCCAAGGCTTGAATCCTTTGAGATTCTGTGAATACAACTTTGGTAAGTTTCATATATTTGATGTCTACACTATTAAAATTGATGTCTTTTTGAGTTATTCTTCTATGTAAAGTTTTAAAGAGATGATCTCTCATCAACAATCTCTTCTATTGCCTAATTCAATAGAAAAAATATCTGACTCTTCTTTTTGTGGAAATGAGAAAGTTGGATTTTCTGTAACAGTGTGATCCATCTGACAGCAGGAAGAACTCTTTATTTGCTTCCAAAAATTGTCCTGGGATTTCAAAATCAGTGGGTTGTCTCTTATGTTAACTCTTGTGCAACAGCATCAAATTATTTTCAGTATTTCTAACACTCCTAAAGGCCTGCTTTCTATTCATCACTAGCATCTGTGGAGCGATGTGATCTTTAAGAAAACTACCAAAGGAATTTTCCTTCTTTATTCTTTTCAATAATTCTGTCTGCTCGTCTCATCAGAAATGGTTTATTTTGGTCTCAATTTGGTTTCTTTGGTAAGACCCATTGGTATAATGTTGAACACTTCTGTGAGGACTGACTTTCTTATTTAGGATCATATTCAAAGCATCCAGGCCAGGCATGGCACATAGTATACTCGAGAAATATTTATTAAACCCTCGTTGACAGTTATTCCTTATTTTCCTTTTGCTACTCATGTTCGTGGTACTTTGTTGGTGCTTAATAAATGTCTGTGGCTAAATAAACATATATGTTGTTGCTTCAAATAGTTTACATGACTATAAATATTTCTATTTCCCAGAATCAGACACAAACCTCTGAGGATAACTCCGAAATTTCCCTTTGCATGTAAACAGAAAGCAAATTACATAGAGCTACATTTGCGAACAAGTCATTGAAGTCCTTTGGAGCCCAGATGATAGAGCCACTGCCAATAAACTAAGCATAAGAGACTTCTAAAAATAAAATCCAGTTTTCTTTAAGTATATTAATTGCAAGGAGATGTATGTAGACATGGAGATAAGGGAGGACATAAAATGACAACAAAACTTGTATAAAATTGGTCTGTCATTCATGCATTTTACAACCTAATTCACAAGCTCTAATGTTCTAGCCAAACAGATGTAGTGAGTTTATCTCTATAATGGACCATACTGCTTTTGCACAGTTGGATTCCCTGAGCTATTTTTCCAGAATGCTTTGAAGTTACAGATTTTTTTAAATGTCAGGATTAGTAAACAGCTCACATATATTTAACATTTTTCTGCTTTTAGCTGTCCCTGAACTCTTTTTCAGAAATCTGTCTGATAACACATGAAATGCCTCTTTATCCCTATTCAATCTGGCATAGTTGTTCAATGAAGACTGCAATTCTGAAATAACAGCTGTACTTCCTCTTAAGACTGTATTTTTATTGGAAATTATCACCAATTCCAACTCTATTGCCTATACATGGACACTGTCATTGATTGCTTCTATTTTTCATAGGGCTTATAAGCCCTTTCTTAATTTATTTTTAATTAGAGCATAAAGATACTCTCAGTATCTTTTAATGAATCACCTTTTCATTGTTAGCAAGTAGAAGAATAGCAGCTTTTCAAAGATAAAGTAGCTAATCATATATAATTCAGCATTATCTGTCATTATAAATTTGTATAAATGTACAATCAACCTACAGGCTGTGCAACTCATTTAAGGATCAATGGGATAGAAAGATAGTTAACATATTTATAACTTTTGGTATCTTTAACATGTTTATAGAACTAGAAAAGCATGCTAACCATATGGGTAATTCTATTTATCTTCTTTTTGTGGGTGTGCTCCAAAACTTATTGAAATTTGATCACTAGCATCATGGATCAGAAAGCCATCCATAAGCATGTCAACATCTTCAAAAATAAGGCTTCAACCAAGAGGATGCCTTACTTATACGTTTCTCCTCTTACCATCTTACAACAACTCAGTGCGACATTACAAATAACTTCCTTTTTGAATTAGTGAGTTTTAAGTTCTTTGGGGACAATTTCAGTGTTTTATATTTGAGACTATAATTTTATAAACACAATATTGCAGTTAACCTCCATGTTTTATTTAGTTAAGTATTTCGCATCCATTCATTTAGTTTATCAGTATGAATTTGTTAAATGCTTAACATGTACAAGGAACTTAACTATAAGCAAAGAGACTACACAGATTAAATAGCACACTATCATATATTCAAAGGACTCAGGTGGAGACATATTTTAAAAAAGGAATTACACTATGGTTGATAAGTACTATGATAAATACATCTTGAGGAATATAGAAGATAGTTCGCAATCCCAGGAAAGACTTCTTGAAAGTAGAGAGATAAAAACAAAAAATTAGAGGATGAATAGGAATTTACTGTATAAAAGCAGAGAATGGGATTAGAGACTAATCAGGTTAGTAATAAAGGCACTCCAGGTATTGGAAAGAGCAGATTCAAAGGTGAAGAGGAAGAAAAAGAGTCTTGTCTTACGGTCAGGGATAAAAACCAGTTTGGAGTAACTGGGCAGTTCAACATGAGGCATGAATGGTAAGAGATGAGAACTGAGCATTGAACAGTAGCCAGGTGGTGGAATATTGTTTATGCTCTGAAGAACACAGACCTCTACACTGCGGGCATTGGGGAACCAAGAAAATATCTGAACAATGGGAATTATGTGTTCATCTTTCCATGGCACGGATAACTTGGGTATATATATGCAACTATGTGAATCGTATATTTGCAGGGGTCACACTGGAAGAAAAAAGACTTGTTATGAGACTCCTATACTTCAGGTGAAAAATGAGGTAGCCTCAATCTAGGTAACAATTCTAGGCTAATCTTTCCAGATGATAAGAAGAGATTTCCACTTCTAGAAATATCTAGTAGGTAAAACTGACAGGACTTGATTATAGTTGGATATACAAGATGAGAAAGAGGAAGAAACCAAAAGTATTTTCAAAGTTTCTAATCTGAGTCTGACTGGTTGGTGGAATAGAGAATGAGAGAGGCTAAGAAGGTTCAAATGATAAAATGAATTCCACTTTTGGCATGCTCAAATTTATGGTGCCTCTGGTATAGTCAGAGAGTTGCCAAGGTAACAGTTGGATATACAAATCTGAAGTTCAAGAATAGATGATGTAGATCTGGGAGTCATCAGCATATTGGCAGTTGTTGAAATCATGCACCAAAAAATTGAATAAATGGGAAGAAGTAAGACGAAAACAGAGGTTAATTATATCTAGCTATATCACAGACAATGCTCACGTCTATCAACATCCTTGTCATCCTTCCTCATTTATTCACAACTTTGACACATGGCTCAATTTATTTTTCTCCAGTCTAAGGAACCCATCATTACAGCTGGTTCCATCAAACCCTTTAATCTCTCAGTTCCTTGATCAGCTTTGAAGTCCTTCACTAACTCTTAACTTCTGGAATTTGTATCCACGCACCTATAACTTGTACTCCTCTATTACATTTCAATGCAAAAATTAGGCTTAAGTGTCCTATTTTATAAATACAGACTCGAAACTCATTTACACTGATGTTTCGCTCTTTTTTTGTCATCTTATTGAGACCTCTACTACTCTCTCCTACTACTATTCTATCAATTTCTTTTTCTTCTTCTTCTTCTTTTTTTTTTTTTTTTGAGATGGAGTTTCATTCTTGTCACCCAGGCTGAAGTACAATGGCACAATCTTGGCTCACTGCAATCTCTGCCTCCTGGGTTCAAGCGATTCTCCAGCCTCAGCCTTCTGAGCAGTTGAGCATGCCTGGCCAATTTTTTTGAATTTTTAGTAGAGACAGCGTTTCACCAAGTTGGCTAGGCTAGTCTCAAACTCCTGACCTCAGGTGATGTGCCTGCCTTGGACTCCCAAAGTGCTGTGATTACAGACATGAGCCACCATGCCAGGCCTACTCTATTAATTTCTAGTCTTACTCTTCATTACATTCTCATTCTTAGTCCTTCTATTTATAGTCGTTCCTTGTACCCCATGATCTACTATTTCAATCATTATCTTGCAATGATCTACAATCATATGTCTTATTATCCCTGTTTTACATATGCCTAACTATCTGCAGCTGGGTCTAATTCATTATGTTTTATTTGTTTAATAAACACTTATGTGACACATATAAGTTATATCTAAGAACTTCACAATTTTAACCACTTATTAATAAACTTTCATAAAAACCCCTGAGGTGGGCACATTCAGGATGTTCTCTGCAAGAGGAACTCACACCGTCACACAAGTTTGTGACTCCCAACTTGGAACAGAAAATTCTTTTTTAATTGGGATGTTCTCTGTGGAGAAACCAACTACCATGCTTTGAGAAAGTCAAACTATCTCGTGCAGAGTGATCTTACGGCGAGGCCCACATGGAGAAAAAGCTGAGGCCACTAGCCCACAGCGTGTATCAACTACCAGACATATGAGTGAAGTGAACAAACCTTTGGATGATTTTAGCCTTTGGCCTCTGAATTGTCTAGCAGAAACCTCAGACATCATAGGGCAAGGACAAGCTTTTTTTGTTTAAATAACAAAGTTTTTGTTAAATCCAACATATTTATTTGATTCTTTGAAATGTTTAACATAGTCAACCAAACGTATACTACTACCTGCTCTGATTTTCACTTGCGATTTCTAGTCACTCCTCATCAGACACCACTGAGCATTCCTCTACCCATTCATTTCTTTAGAGCTCTGTCCTAGGCTTTGTATGAGCCTCAATCAGGAGTTTGCAATTAAAGCCTACTCTGTGTGATCTCATTCACTCCCATGTCTTCAAAATTTCCTACATTCCAACATCTCCTAAATATATATTTAGTCCAGATGTCTCTTCTGAGCATCTGACAAATATATCAAACCACTAAGCACACATTAGTAGTACTCTCTTGAATGTTTCACAGATAGCTCAAACTCAATGTGTAGCAGAATGAATGTATCATCTCTCCAGTCATATTTTTCTGCTTTATTTTTTCAGTAAATGAGATCAACACCCAATATACATAACTTTCTATTCAAAAACATAGGATAAAACTTTATCTCTTTTTTTCCTTCAGTACTGACCCCCATACCACTATACGGCTAATCAAAGCCTATCGATTCCATTTCATCAATACTCTCCTCTTGACTTCCAACGCTACCTTACCTTTGCACAAGCCACATCAACTCTTTGCTCAGTTATTATGACAGTCTTCTAATTTTCTCACTTTTCACATTGCCTTTTTTTTCAGTCTTTTCTCCACCTTATAACCAGAACATTTCTAGAGTAAAATTTGAACTTATATTTCTTGTTTATTATCTTTAAATATCTGATGATTTCAAAGATTAGTTCAAACTCCTGATAATAACAAATGCAACTTCAGCCTCATCTTTACTGGAATCCCTCTGGTTGGACTATTTTAATTTCTCTTTCACTTCTTGGTCTGAATTTCTATCCTAACCATTTATGTCTCTATTTCTCCATTTGCCTTCTTCAATAAGCTCTTTCCATAGTTAATTCCGTCTCTATGTATAAATAGTTACTTTAAAAAGCCTTCTCTGCCACATTAAGTTATATTAAGCTTTTCTACACCTATGATCTCCTAACAGCCTATGCTTATCCTATCACAGAACTTTCTACCCACAATTGTAATCCTCTATTGACATGTTTGTGTCTCATTAGACTTCTGTCATGGCTCGATGATGGCAAGGACCCTTTTGCTCACCATCATAGACTCAGTGATTAGCAAAGTTCTATGTAGATAGTGTGGATTAAATATTTACTGAGTTAATTACTAATGAATGAACTAAAAATGTCCGTGAAAAATATACAGTAACAAGTAACCTTAGTCAGTGCCTTGGATATGGAAAGGTAGAGAGACAAGCATGCTTACAAAAGTTTAAGGGCTAGATTAGAAGTGAGGAAGTGAGATAAAAGTTAGAATAGAAAAATGAAGCCTAATGGAAGTTCCAATTGAAAATAGGAATAAAAAATAAGATACTACTAAGAGTTGTATTTCTGTTCTTGTGTCAGTTTCCTGAGAATGATGGTTCCCAGATTCATCCATGTCCCTACAAAGGACATGAACTCATCTTTTTTATGGCTGCATAGTATTCCATGGTGTATATGTACCACATTTCCTTTGTCCAGTCTATCATTGATGGACATTTGGGTTGGTTCCAGGTCTTTACTATTGTAATCAGTGCCACAGTGAACATACGTGTGCATGTGTCTTTATAATAGAACGAT